>BSBM01001169.1:1045000-1052500 GCA_027924585.1 Larix kaempferi
ATGAGAGGTGTAGAAGTAGGGAAGAGAGAGTGAGAGAGGGTGGGGTTAGTTAGGGGTAACGGGATAGGAGGGGGCTCAACGAGGGGGAGAGAGAGAGAGAGAGATTGAGAGAGGGGGTTTTCAATGGTTAGGGGGGGGGAGAGGAGAGAGAGAGAGAGAGAGAGGAGAGGGTGTTAGTTGCAGGGAGTAAGGAAGAGAGATGGGAGGTGTGGTTAGCTATAGGTGCAGGTGTAGTAAAGAGAGAGAGACCGAGAGAGGGGGTTAGTAAGGGATAGGTAGAGGAGGGGAGAGACATGGAGAGGAGGGGGTTTAGGGTTAGGGGGAGTAGGAAAGATATAGAAAGAGTAGGATTGTTAGGGATGGGGGAGATTTTAGGGAGAGGGAGAGGGGGTTTAGAGAGAGAGAGAGAGAGATAGAGATGTGTAGAAGTAGGTATGTGAAAGTGAGAGAGGGGGGTTGTAAGGGTTGTGAGGAGGAGGGGATAAAGAGAGGGGGGTTAGGGGTATGGGGATCATTAGGAGAGACAATAAGAGGGGGGAGGTGGTTAGGTGTGGGTGGCGTGGGAGGGTTAAGGGGTTATAGAGACATAGAGAGGGAGGAGGGTGTCACGGGATTAGAAGAGAGAGAGGGGTGGGGGATAGAGGTTGGTGGAGGAGTACAAAAGAGATAGAGAGAGAGGGGGTTAGTAAGGGTTAGGTGTAGGAGGGGAGAGAGTGAGCAAGGATTAGGTGTAGGAGGGGAGAGAGTGAGAAAGGGTTAGCAGTGATAGGATTATGAGAGAGATAGAGAGATGGGGGTTTAAGAGTGCTGGGGATTAGGGAGAGGGAGAGGAGGCATTAGGGAGTGGTGTGTATATAAATTTATTCAACACTTAAAAGCATAAATTTATGAAGTTAATAATGCACGCGCGTTATGTATATACAAAACGATCGCACTTTTTGAATGTTAATAATGCGCACGCATTATGTACATTCAAAACATGCACGCATTATGTACATTCAAAACATGCGCGCGTTATGTACATTCAAAACGTGTGTGCATTACGTATATACAAAACGTGTGCACATTTTGTATGTTCATAACGCGCGTGCGTTTTGTATGAACATAATGCGTGCACATTTTGAATGTACATAATGCGCACACATTTTGCATATACAAAATGCACACCAATCAAAATATTTGAATTTAAACATAACATGCGCGCATTCCTGAGTGCCTAATCACCCACTCCTATCGCGTGTCATCCACTATCCTATGTGGCTGGTTCGGACTTACCAAACCTGTGCTAGGAAATTTTTAGACCATAGCTAATTTGACATTTTCAACAATTTTCTGAGTATGCTTGTTTTTCACCACTCTCTACAGCATGACATACCTGACCATTATTGACAAAATTTAGGCATAGATAGAATTTTTTATGCAGATTAAAAAATATGTAATTTAAAAAAAATAAAATTTGATTTTCTATTTATTTCCTAATTTTCTTGTGTCATCACTCTGTTGGTCAAAAAACATATTGTTAGTGTTTATTCCGTAACGTTTTCATTTCACAACCATTTTTAAAAAAACTTGTATGATGCACTAGAGGACACTGACCTCTACATGCTGTAAAAAATACAAGTCAAAATAACTACATTAAGATCTTCAAAGGCGGCACCCACATTTGACGTACCGTTCTCGAGGTTTGATCACTTACATAATTAAAAAAAAATTAAAAACTAAACATTTAATTTTGGAAAAATAGCGCTGCACTAGTGCTACGGGTTCTATACATGTCTACCCATTTTTGTATCCCAAAACCTTCATTTAGGCATTGAAAGGCTGCACCCACAAAAACATATACCTTATCATTTGCCAAAAAAATAAAAAGTGACTGTTAGAAAACATGAAATTCGACATAGTTATGTAAATTTTAAATACTTAAAACTTATATATTCGTAAACGTGACTCAATTTTCTATGTTTCATCTTTTTTACTTGATGCAAGATATCTTGTGTAAGAATGTAAAAAAAATCAAGTTAAGAAATGCCTGATTTTTCAGTTTTCTATTGCATCTAACGCGCCAAAAGTGACCCTCATTAGCTTGCACATGCCCTTGAATCACCCTCAATCATTTTGACTTTTGTATATATGCATATGATCATACTATTTATTTCTTTTGATATACACACACACGATCGAGTTGTTCTTTTCACATTACTATAATGATGTCCATGACATGTTATTGATCTAAAGATATATTTCACTTTCACTTATTCTCATGAATAATAATGATGATGTTATCAATATTATCTTATTAATTTATATATATTGAAATTTGCTAATGAGTTTTTTGTAGAATTAATAAGTTTGATGATAGTACTTATTTGGATGAATGTTTTCCATTTTCTTTAAGGTTTTTCATAAATTTAATGCTATACATTTCAATTGTGATATCTTCTTCCATATAATTCATTATGTTATTTGAGAACTATGAAGTAAATGAAATATGAGAACTATTGAAATTGATGAAATAATTATATGTAGTATAGGGATCATAAAAAAAAAGCGAAACTAGTTCACACTGTAAACATGAATAAAATGGTGGCACTAAGGTGGAAGCAAATATTGTCACAAAATTGGATGCAAATGTGTGCACGAAATAGGAAGCCATATGTGTTTCTAATGAGGAAGCACAAGCGTGAGCTAAAGTGGAAGCCAAAAATGACATAAATGCAAACACAACATTAGACGCAACACTTGGCACCGACTAGGAAGCCAAATTTGGTTCTATTACAAACTCAACACTAGAATCCAACAAAAAGAAAAATTGGATGCTAAAAAGGAAGAAAAACTAGGCGTTAAATGGGAAGCTAGAAGTGGCATTAATGTGGGGAAAAATACGAAGCAAACCTAGATGCTAAATGGGAAGCAATAGTAGATGCTAAGTTGGAAGTGGAATGTGGCACTCTAGACGAAGCAAAAATGGACATGCCAAACAAAGCACTATCAAGGTTTCTAAAACGGGTGCTAATGTCAAAGCATATCTTGGCACTAATGTGGAAGCAAACATGGCTGCCAAACTAGTTGTTGAAATGGATGCCATGCTTGATGCAAACATGGAATCCAAACATGCGCTATAGTATCGACTCCAAGCATGGTGCTAATGTGGGTGCCAATAGGGATGCCATAGTCAATTCTAAAGTGGACTTTAATCTAAAGGGGAAGCAACACATAGCGCTAATTTGGAAGTAAATATGGATGCAATGCTAGATGCAAACATGGAATTGATGTGGATGCAAACATGGATGCTAAGGCAAGTGCTATCTTGGCACTAAATCAAGCGTTTAAACCTGGGAAAATTACCTCTTCCAAGTACGAATTTTGGTCTACTCTTTACATCTAGGTGCTCATATTGTTGCCATTCCAAGCTCTAAGTAAGATGCTAATGAGGATGTTAAATAGGATGATCAATAGAACGCTAAAGTGGATGCTATTTCCAATGCTAAAAGAGACGCTAAAGAGGATGCTATTACTGACACTAAATTAAACACCTTGATCTTAGTGCTTTAAAAAAATGTCGTTTTAAGCCATATTTAACGTAGGTTATCCCAATCAATTGGAAAAAAATTAACACTAAAAAATGATGCTAAATTAAACATTAATCACCATAGTGTATATATCCTTTTACTTCTATACATATTAAAAATAATTATATAGTACACTATTTTATAGTCGTGTATTCAGGGCACCGACAACCTGTCCGTCTGCTTTGAAATTGGTTCGAAAAAACTTCTTATTATTATACTTTGAACCTATCCATCTAGAGAGCGGATCAAATACGAGAAAGGCGGAGAATTAGAGCGTTCTGATCTTAAACAAAGCAGACGAAACTTCACAGCAATAGATAACTACTTTTGTTTCTTTCTTGATAACTGCCAGCCACGGATACACCTTCTGGTAAACCACAGATAATATTTGGAACGAAATAGAAAATAAGAAGAATGTGAATGAAGACGATGGATTGTTGAACATAAATGGAGAAGAATATTTAATTATAAACCCTCAATCGGGTTAAGGATTTCTATTGGTCTTCTTGAAAAGTCGTTTTGTAGTTATTTTGTAAGGGAAGTTCGTTGCAGGGCCATTAAATAGATATAGATGCAGGTAATTACATCATATGCAGGAAGACGTTGAATGTTCTTCAATGACTGTAAAGTTTCTCATATTATATCGGTTGTACCGCCAAGAAGTATAAATATTGTATTCAATTCAAAGGGGGATAGATGGCAGGTAGAAGAGAGCGAAAAAATCTCCACTATAGAGATTTCATAACATAAAAGATGGTAACATTGGACTTGGTTTCTTTTTTTTTCATGAGGAGGAATCTCACGTCGGTAGGATAGGTTCCCACAGCTTAGACTTGGGTCATTCTCAACTTCTAACTCATAGGGTTTGAACTAGTGATTAGAAAAGTTGTCCGAGAAAAGTAAAATTGAAATAGGATTCTATATTTTGACTTTATGACTTTGTTTGGGTTCAGCGTAAATTTTTTGAGAAAAGTATATATATGCTTTTAGAGTTTTAGTGATAAATAATGTGGGATATTATATTTTTTAAGGTATAGAGTTTAATATACTTTAAAATTATTTTGATTGGTTAATTTTTTTTTTTAAATGTAAAGAAATAAGTTAAGAATTTAAAGGTTTAATTCTTTCATGTTAAGCGACATTCCAACAAGGATGTAGAAAGACTTGTCAATATAGGTTCTAGACTAAGTCAAGGTGAAATAAAGATAAAACAACTCTATCTCTTTTAATAAATGGACTTCATGCTTCTAATTTTAGTTGGGGAACAAAAAAATGATCGGCCTTGCAATCTCCAAGGGAATGGCCATGTTAGCCCATTTCTCCTTTTTCAAGGTCAAAAAGGTAGTGTTCACTGCAATTTGGGATTGGCACATTCATGGGAGGATAAGGCGTGGATTAGATAGAGAGTTATGAGCATCAATAAACATTATCTGAGGCCATTTCCTTGCTCCACTATTGTTCATGTTTCTTTCATTAGCACCCACTAGAAGAACAGACTCTTGGATATGGGCAATCCTTTGCATTCCTCAAGACTCACTAATTCTGGAAGAGTCGAGACCCAGTTTAGCATTCTACACATTTCCAAGAGAAGAAGTAGGAATTTGTTTCTTGAAGTCCCATATGAAAGTAAGTATGTTGATTTTAGTAGTGTCTCGCCCATGGCTGCAAAGGATAGCTTAACAAAGAAGAAGTTGTGTGAGATAAGGGATTTGAAAAACATCATGATAGATTATAAAAAAGATATTGAGGTGTTTTTTTGAGGTTTCTTTAACTATTCTAGATGAAGATAGGAGAATTTCAATCAATATTACCAACATAGACACTTGCATTTATGATATTGAAGGAAGCACCTGAGTTCATGCTGGCGAGGTTGAGGACATTCGACAGAAGTTACAAGAAATGGAAAGGATGTAGTCCTCATGACACAAGGAGATTTGGAAGGCCATTATTGACATGAATTGCAAGTTCCAGGAGAAAAACATGACTGCAAATTAGAGGAACGAGAGTTTTTTTCTTCAGTTGAAAGAAATTCTCAGTGAAGTTTAGGCCAAGACTGATGGTTTAGGCAGGGGAAACAATGGTCCAATTCTTGAGAAAAAAGAGGCCTCCTCGATGGAAGAAATCTCCTCAGTGCAGCTAGAAGTTGTGGGAAAGCATTTCTAGGAATGAAGCTCTTAGTCTTTCCTTTTAAATTTTGCTATATAGTTTTGCCAATATTTATGTGGCCAGTTTATTAGAATCTACAGTGTTAGAAGAAGTAGTCTAGGAACTGGTAAAAACGATGATTTTGTATACCAGTAAGAGCATATGGAAGTAGAAATATTCATAGACTTTCCTTGTCCAACTCTTATTTAGAATCTTCTATGAATGCCTATAAGCGATATGTACTTCCCGTTATATATATATATATATATATATATATATATATATATAAATACCTTTTCTTGCTATGTTTAAGAAAAAGAAGTGTCCCTCTATCCCATAATTTAAAAAAATAAAATAAATATATAACAAAGAAATAAAGCCAGTATAGACCCATCTAACTTTGGTTCTACAAACCACCAAGAGGGATCAAATATGCAAACCTTTCACCACTAAACTATAGCACACATCCCTCTCACCACTATGCTACAACACCTTGATGCATGCATTCTTATTTTTTATTTTTTAGATTATTTATTGCATCGAGAAGACACATTTATACAGCTCTGGTGGGTGGAGGGGAAGGGTATGTCTGCCCCATAAAAATAAATAAATAAATAAATAAAAATAAAACCATTATAGACCTGTCTAACTACAATTCTACAAAGTCAATAGGGATCAAATCGCAAAACCTTTCACTACTAAACTAGACACTGCACTAATAAATGCACTCTTATTATTTATTTATTTATATTTTATTTTATGAGACATATAAACACTTCCCCCCCACCCAGGCTCCACTATGTTACATCATTGTCCTGTAGCATAGTGGAGCCGGGTGGGGAGAAGTGTTCGTCTCTCCCATAAAAAAAAAAAAAAAAAAAAAAAAACATACATCAATGTCCTGTAACATAGTGGTGACAGGGATGTGTGTTGTAGTTTAGTGATGAAAGGTTTGCATATTTTATCCCCTCTATGGTTTGTAGAACAAGACTTAAATGAATTTATACTAACCCTAAACATACTCTATTTTCCTCCCAAAAAATCAGGTCACCACCTACATAGACCCCCATTACATAACACATTCTAAAAAGCACACCACTACATCATGAAACATTACGTAGTAAGTAGTAAGAAGTAAGCAATTTTGGTCAAACATAATATTTTCTATTAGTGTTTAAGAAGTAAGAAGTAAGCAATTTTGGTCAAACATGATGATGATGATGATGATGATCAATCATCAATCATGATGAAGATGAAGATGAAGATGGTGATGAGGATGATGATGATGATGATGATGATGATGAGAATGATGATGATGATGATGATGACAATGATGATGATGACGGAGGTGATGGTGATGATGGTGATCATAAAGAAGAGGAGGATGATGATGATGATGGTCAATCATCAATCATGATGAAGATGGTCACAAGGATGATGATGATGATGGAGATGACGATGACGATGATGACGATGATGATGATGACGACGATGATGATGATGGTGATGATAAAGAAGAGGATGGTGATGGTGAAGATGATGATGAATACGACGATGAGGATGATGAAGATGATGGTGATGAAGATGATGATGATGAGGATGATGATGATGATGATGATGATGGTGATGATAAAGAAGAAGATGATGATGATTGAAGATTATGATGAATATGACGATGAGGATGATGAAGATGATGGTGATGAATATGATGATGATGATGATGATGGTGATGAGGATGTTGATGGTGATGATAAAGAAGAGGATGGCGATGATGATGATGATGATG
>BSBM01001169.1:1055000-1278204 GCA_027924585.1 Larix kaempferi
GGCGGCAGGAGAAAACACAGAATGCAGGAGGATAAAAACATTTTGCTAATATTTTTGCATAGCAATAACGCTAGCGTGTTATGTATCAACATAATGCTAGTGCGTTGCCTATAACATTGAGCGCCAAAACACTAAAATTTGAATTTAAATACAATGCGCATGCGTTATTGGAATTTAAACATAACGCATGCGCGTTCCTAAGTGTCTACTCACCCACTCCTCCCATGCCCGCATTTCAGCCACTGTCCTATGTGGCTGGTTCGGACTTACCAAACCTGTGCTAGGTATTTTTTAGACCATACCTAATTTGACATTTTCAGCATTTTTCTGAGTATGCCTATTTTTCACTGCTCTCTACAGCATGACATCCCTGACCATTATTGACGAAGTTTTAGGCATAGATAGAACTTTTTATGTAGATTCGAAATATGTAATTTTTTTTTAAAATATTGAGATTTTCTATTTATTTCTTAATTTTCTTGTGTCATCACATCGTTGGTCAAAAAACATACTGTTAGTGTTTATTCCGTAACCATTTCATTTCACAACAATTTAAAAAAAAACCTGTATGCTGCACTAGAGGACACGGACCTCTACATCCTGTAAAAAATCCAAGTCAAAATAACTACATTAAGACCTTCAAAGGTTGCACCCACATTTGACGTACCGTTCTCGAGGTTTGACTGCTTACATAATTTTAAAAAAATAAAATTAAACATTTAATTTTGGAAAAATAGCGCTGCACTAGTGCTACAGGTTCTATACATGTATACCAGATTTTGTAGCCTGAAACCGTCATTTAGGCAGTGAAAGGCTGCACCCACAAAAACATATACCTTATCATTTACCAAAAAAAAAGTGACTGTTAGAAAAAACGAAATTTGACATAGTTATGTAAATTTTCATTACTTAAAACTTATATATTCAGAAACCTAACTCAATTTCCTACATTTCATAATTTTTACTCGATGCAAGATATCTTGTGTAAGTATCTCAAAAAAACCAAGTAAGTTGACGGATGCCTGATTTTTCAGTTTTTGATTGCATCTAATGCGCCAAAAGTGACCCTCATTAGCTTGCACATGCCCTATTTTTTAAACTGTAAAGAAAAAAGTTAAGAATTCAAAGGTTCAATTCTTTCATGTCAAGCGACATTCCAACAAGGATGCAGATAGACTTTCCAATACAGGTTCCAGACTAAGGCAAGGTGAAATAAAGATAAACAACTCTATCTCCTTTAATAAATGGACTTCATGCTTCCAATTTTAGTTGGGGAACAAAAAAATTATCGGCCTTGGGATCTCCAAGGGAATGGCCATGCTACCCTGTTTCTCCTTTTTCGAGTTCAAGAAGGTAGTGTCCACCATAGTTTGGGATTGGCACATTCATGGGAGGATAAGTAGTGGATTTGATAGAGAGTTATGAGCATCAATAAACATTATTCGGGGCCATTTCCTTGCTCCACCCTTGTTAGTGTTTCTTTCATTAGCATCCACTAGAAGAATAGGATCTTGGATATGGGCGATCCTTTGCATCCCTCAAGACTCGCTAATTCTGGAAGATTCGAGACCCAGTTTACCATTCTATGCATTTCTAGGAGAAGAAGTAGGAATTTGTTTCCTGAAGTCCCATAGGAAAGTAAGTATGTTGATTTTAGTAGTTTCTCGCCCATGGCTGCAGAGGATCGCATAATGAAGAAGAAGTTGAGTGAGATAAGGGATTTGAAAAACATCATGATAGATTGTAAAAAGATATTGAGGTCTATTTTTGAGGTTTCTTCAATTGTTCTACATGAAGATAGGAGAATTTTAGTCGATATTACCAACATAGACACTCACATTGATGATATTTAAGGAAGCACCTGAGTTCACGTTGGTGAGGTCGAGGACATTCGACACAAGTTACAAGAAATGGAAAGGATGTAGTCCTCATGACATGAGGAGATTTGGAAGGCCATTGTTGACATGAATTGCAGGTTCTGGGAGAAAAACATGACTACAAATGTGAGGAACAAGAGTTGCTTTCTTTAGTTGAAAGAAATTGTTAGTGAAATTTAGGCCAAGACTAAAGGTTTAGGCAGGGGAAACAATGGTCCAATTCTTGAGAAAGAAGAGGCCTCCTCGTTGAAGAAATATCCTTAGTGCAGCTAGAAGTTGTGCACAAGCAGTTCTAGGAATGAAGCTCTTAGTCTTTCCTTTTAAATTTTGGTATGTATTTTTGCAAATATTTATGTGGTCAGTTTATTAGAATCTATAATGTTAGAGGAAGTAGTCTAGGAACCAGTAAAAACTGTGATTTTTCATACCAGTAAGAGTAGATGGAAGTATAAATATTCATAGACTTTCCTTGTCCAACTCTTATTTACAATCTTTTATGAAGGCCCGTAAGCGATATGTAGTTCCCGTTAGATATATAAATACCTTTTCTCGCTCTGTTAAAAAAAAAGAAGTGTCCCTCTATCCCATAATTTTAAAAAATAAAATAAATATATAACAAATAAATAAAGCCAGTATACACCCATTTAACTTTGGTTCTACAATCCACAAAGAGGGATCAAATATGCAAACCTTTCACCACTAAACTATAGCACACATCCCTCTCACCACTATGCTACAACACATTGATGCATGCATTCTTATTTTTATTTTTTATATTATTTATTGCATTGAGAATGAACATTTATACAGCTCTGGTGGGTGGAGGGGAAGGGTATGTTTGTCCCATAAAAATAACTAAATAAATAAAATAAAAATAAAATGTTATAGACCCCTATAACTACAATTCTACAAAGTCGATAGGGATCAAATATGAAAACCTTTCACTACTAAACTAGACACTTCACTAATAAATGCACTCTTAATATTTATTTCATATAGACACTTTCCGCCCACCCAGGCTCCACTATGTTACATCATTGTCTTGTAGCATAGTGGAACTGGGTGGGGGGAAGTGTTCGTCTCTCCCATAAAAAAAATTAAATGCATACATCAATGTGCTGTAACATAGTGGTGAGAGGGATGTGTGTTGTAGTTTAGTGATGAAAGGTTTGCGTATTTTATCCCCTCTATGGTTTTTAGAACAAGACTTAAATGAATTTAGACTAATCCTAAACATACTCTATTTTCCTTAAAAAAAAATTAATTCACCACCTCCATCACAAACCATTACAAAATATTAAACATTTTCCTAAACATACTCTATTTTCCTCCCAAAAAAATTAGGTCACCACCTACATCACGCCCCATTACATTACATAGCACATTCTAAAAAGCACACCACTACATCATGAAACATTACCTAGTAAGTAGTAAGAAGTAAGCTATTTTGGTCAAACATAATAGTTTCTATTAGTGTGTATTATTTTTTTAAAGTAGAGAAAGTTTATAATATTTACCATTAGCATAGTCATTTACCATGAGCTACTAGTTAATTTTTATATTTCTTTTTTTCATACTTGTTTATTTCGAATTTTGAATGACACCCATAAAATCAATTTCCATAGTACATTTGTCTCATCCTCATTCAAACTAGAAAAAGCATAGATAATAGTCCACTACAAATTCTAAGATATAAACACCTATAAATATAGTTATTAATATGTTTCTTTTATACAATCAAAATTTCTAATTTACATATATTTTATTAGAATATGCAAATAAATTTAATTACTTAAAAAAATTAATAATTAAATGTTTAGATTTTGATTTATTAACTTAATTTTTTAGATTTTAAAATATAAATTAAATAATTTAAATCATAATAATTGTATTCACAGTAATCTACATAATAATATCCCACATTATTTATCACTAAAACTCTAAAAAAGTATTATTTACTTTTCTCAACAAATTTACCCTGAACCCAAACAAAGTCATAAAGTCAAAATATAGAATCCTATTTCAATTTTACTTTTCTCAAACAACTTTTCCAGAATCGAATTTCAAGTAGCCCACATTTATAGATAGATTGATTGGGGATTAAATTTTTATAAATCACTAGTTCAAACCCTTTGAGTTAGAAGTTGAGAATGACACCCAAGTCTGAGCTGTGGGAACCCATCCTACCGACGTGAGATTCCTCCTCGTGAAAAAAAAGAAACCAAGTCCAATTTTACCATCTTTTATGTATGAAATCTCTATAGTGGAGATGTTTTCACTCTCTTCTCCCTGCCATATATCCCCCTTTGAATTGAATACAGGATTTATACTTCTTGGCGGTACAACCGATAGAATATGACAAACTTTACAGCCATTGAAGAAGCTTCAACGTCTGCCTGCATACGGCGTAATTACCTGCATCTATATCTATTTAATGGCCCTGCGATGGGTCGGAAGCAGGGTAGGAATTTGGGAAAAATCCCACTCCATAAAAAATTGACAGTTTCGATACTAAATATAGAGTTTTATTGTTATTTTCTTTTTTATGATTAATATGAAATATAGGCCGTATTTGACGGTCAAAATGGCCATCAAATTCTAGCCCTGGAAGTTGGAAGGAGCTTTAGCCGAATTGAATGCAGATGCCATGCATTCAAGGCAGAAAGGTGGCGACTCCCGTATGAACATAAACGAGTTTGGACTCCCTCCCCATATATGTCATGAAGACAGCCCACTAAACCTCCCATATTCATAATTATGGACGCACACGTAATGCAGAAAAAACATGAAATATACAGCGACATAAATGTGCCACCATAATAAAAACATAAATTGTAATTCACGCCTCAATCGCATGAAAGGCCCCGGAATATATTAGGCTGATTAAGGTCATCGAACCCTGAAAATATTAAGAATCGTACAAACTATTATCCTAAATCTAAGAATTGTACCAACTATTATCCTAACTCTCTACCCACCTTAACACTTTTATAATGTGGTCTGTGTTTCCTCTCCTCATTTTTGGGTACATATTGGTGTTATTCTGATATCCAACTATGCATGTGGAATCATTTAATTAGAGGCATTTGACTCCCAGCGGTGTTAGGTAATAAACACCTATGAAATCTTCACCCATGGATTCTCCACCGCCCAAAAGGTAAATAGCATTGTTCCTTAGTTGAATGCCCCATTGTTACCTAATGTTCTACCATTTAATGGACTATGCATATGACGTTTGGCTAAACTGACCATTCTTCCTTGGAACCTTTCCGGTATTTTAATGCGTTATCTTTTAAATGCAGACGTGCATGGCTTCAATGTATATATAAACTAAGCTGGAATGCGATACAAAAGGACAAAATAAAGTCAACTATTTCTGGGGTACTTGATAAGGTCCAATTAACTGACCCACATCGAACTTTTTAAAGGTTTACCAATGCCCACGTATTTTTGCAAATTAGAGCAACGTCCACATGAAAGTTTTAAAATTAAGCCAATACATGACATTCTTACCTCACTAAATCAGAGATGGAATTCAATATTTCAATTACTAACCATGGTTCATAAATTATTGGTAAGAGGAAGACAGATTTTGCATACACTTTACAAGTTTTTAGGGTGGAAAGGTGGAAAAAAAAATTAAGGGTATTTAAATTTGTAGAGTAGAAGATGCCTTAGCATATACAGAGATTAACAATTTTTTTTTTTTTTTTTTTGGTCATTTTCACATTATTTAAGTTTTAAAAGAAGTTGAGAATTATAGTATGGGCAAGTTGTAGTTATAATTTAGTTCAACATTTTTTAGGTTTACTTTTTGTTGAGTTGTGTTTGTTTGATAGTTGGGACTTTATAATCACGTTGAATGTTCTCATATATTTAAAAGATAAATATTTATATTTCAAAATTAATTGTTGTAAATGAAGTTAACATTTAATAAAAATTATTAAAGAATATGTGATAAGAAATTGGTGAGAAAAATGACATTCTACCAATGTCACATTAACTTAATGGTTACTTACACAGAACAACAACAACACCTTTGTCAATTCATAGTTAGTTCTTAGCACCTAACAATTGAGACAAGGAACTAAGAAAATATAAATTGAAAATGAAGTATATGATTACTTCACAAACAAGAAGAAATTGTGTATGAGATGCATATGATGATATAATCCCCATGTTCATGATATGTGTGTGTGTGTGTGTTTCTACATGTACACATACACACACGCACACATTTAGATATAAACCTTAAAACACAAGTTAGGGTTGATACCCTTCTAAACATGCATTATTTAAGGATAGCAAATATACATTTCACGATCAAACCTCAAGGGTTCGAAACATTTTTTTCAAAAATAACATCGAATATAACAATATTGATTCTTTGTTAATAATACAGGATCCATCCTTATGACCCACCTAATATGCACAAGTATGCATGAATAGTTAAAAAAAAAAACAAGTTATCAATAAGTGTGTTTACATCATTTATGCCTTATAGGATTCACATCATATATACATTATTATTGTTTCCAAATAAACAAGAGAGAAAAAAATGATAAGCATTATATTCAAATCCAAACCCTTCATTATGTAGAGTACAAATAAATGAACTTTCCATCGAGTGATAAACTCTGTTCACTATGTGTATATTAAATTTATAAATCCATATAATCTTATTAACAACAATCAAATCTCAGGTTGAGCCCGAGGGATGTCGACCTGTTTATTTAAAAGAACCACTATATTAAACAATAAAACCCACTCACGTTAATCATAAATTGCTAATATGCCCTGGAGGCATAACTATCAACCTGACTACACATAAATAGTATATATAATTATGTTTGAGCTTCACAAGGTAAACACACATGATTTGCATTACAATAACAATGCGAACACGCCGTTACAGGAAATATGATAATATTACCATAAACATGAAGGATAACCCTTCAAAAGTTAGAAACCGAGAAGCCATATAGTCAGCATTAACATAAATATAGTAACAATAATGTATTATATAAAATCTATAACATATAGTATGGATGAAAAAATGACATAGCCATATGGTTTATAAACAAAATATTCATTGAACAATGTTAGGGCGTAAACACCCGTAAGCCATTTTTTCAACATCATAATAACCAAAATAATGCAGTAGTGCTAAACCCTGAGTATGGTTCTCTTCTATCAACGAGCATTACAATAGGCATATAGACCTGACCAAGCCACTCAACAAAATAATAACCAAAATTAAAACATAGTATCCTTTACACAACATGAACAATACGTTTTTCATAGGGTGGTGATAAGAGCCGAAAGTGACGAGCTTACTCGTAAGTGAACGACGTGGCCCCTTTTTTCCCTCTCCACACTTCATTTCGCTTTTCAAACCCTTCTATAAGTGAATATTTATGGTGTTCAAGCTCTACTAAAAAAGGTTTAACAATAAACAAATAAATACACTGTAAGTACAAAATGGAAGATGCCTTAGTTGTAGAATTAAGGGGGACATTGAAATTGCAAACCACCTGTAAATTGTATTAGACATAACCATAAAACCCAACTTCCTAATAGTAGGATAGTTCACCATAACAATGCCGGTCGTTTAATAATCAAAGGGTTGTGATACATTCTCATAACCTGAAGTTGGAGCTTGGCTCCAAAACCCTTCGGTAAGGAAAAGGTTCCAAAGAAAAAAACTACAAATTGTAATGTCCCTAAAACTGTAAAAATTAAAAAAAAATCAGCACTTAATATTATCATCTTTTGGCACTTAATATTTATTTAAAATAAACTTCAATCACTGAATAATTATTATTATGAGAGACACATGCAACCTGTAGATTTCATAATTTTACTGTTAGGATATCTCATCATTCAGTATGTACTTTGCATGCATCCGCATGCTGCCTAGTCATCAGTTTGGTACCTCCAGCACCTAGTCCCTAGTCTCCCAACACTCGGGAGCTACTTTCCACTCAGTTTCAGCTCCCATAGCTTGTCATGCGCCCATTTATCAACTTCCACTACAGAAGGGCGCCTTTCTCACCTACCAGTCTAGTTTACTTCAGTTAGCCACCAGTCTTTCCTTAAGTTAAGGCTAGACTGACTCCTTACTACTGTTATCACTCCGATTGACCTTCGATGAGACATGACTACCTGTTTTGAGTTCAGTTAACTCCTCATGCGCCCTCCACTGAGCCTCCATCCCTACATTAGTGCCACTTACCATCAGTTACACTTACTACACTCAGTTAGACTCAGTTAGACTTAGTTTGACACCTGTCTGACAGTTACTTGTGCATTGATGACCACCACTGATGATGATGAGGACTCCTAGTTGGAGACAAGCTATTCCATGCAGTATATTCGAATGACCTTCTTGGCTAATTCGAATTGCTCACTCATTGTGACAGTATTGTATTGTATTTTCACCCTTATTGGGATTATAAAGCACTGATGCATGCTTTTGCACACTTTACACCATATTTTCTGAGTTTCATCTATTGTGATTGATTTACTTGTTCATTAGATCTGCTGTGACTAATTTTACATGGTATCAAAGCCATTGCAGGGACAAGATCTCTTTTCTATAGGTGTTCTACATGAATAATTGAGTTAATTTGCTCAAAATTACTGAAGTTTTGGCATGAAATATCTCACGTGCATGCAAAGCAGAAAAATACATTCCAATCCACTCCAGAAGCCTGAGTTTTCCACATAATTCCTGGATATGATACATTGGACCCATTCAACTTTGCTTGATCTCCAATCCCAGGTGTGATGCAACTCTCAAAGGGTGGATTGTTCGACCTTACTGTTCTTGTTTTGATTGTGATTTGTAGGTTTATCATCTCTATCAATTGCATTCGCTCTCTTGTGCTAGACAAGTTCTTCTACATCAATTGCACTCTCTATTTGTGATGGAATACTGTTCTTCCAACCCAGTTCTTACTCCTTTCAATTATTTTGAATGGAAAGATGATATGGAGATTATATTGCACTCAAAAGGTTTCTATAGAGTCACTGTTGGCCTCGAATTGGAGCCAAGCACATTGTCGAAAAGAACCAAACACTACAATAAGCTTGATAAAGCTTATGGTCTTCTTTTCCTCTCCATCTCCAAGGATCTTCACTTCCATCTCAACGGATTTAAGACTCCAAAAGTCATATGGGAGCAACTTGAAAATCTCTTTGGCAAGCAGGATAAGCTTAGGGCTTTTCAATTGGAAAATGAATTGATTGCCCTTAGTCCTGAGAATTTTGAGACCATCAATGAGTTTTTCACAAGATTCAAGCACATGGCCATGTAGTTGAAGAACAATGGTGTTGTGAAAGAGGATAAACAATTGATCCTCTCCATTCTCACAAAGCTTGGGAAAGATTACTAGGTATTTGTCTCTACTTTCAATTCCAGTCGGCTAACTACCCTGAATTGGAAGATGCCTACCTTGAGTGCCTTCATTGAATCCGTTACCAAAGAGCATGACAAGTTGATGCAAATGGGGTCCATAAAATCCAAAGATTCAGCCCTATTTGTTCAAGGATCTGAAAATTCGAATGGTAAAGGAAAGCAAAATAAAGAGAAGCCCAAATTCGAACCTAACAAGCAAAGAGAGAAAGGCAAGCAATCAAATGCACCATCTGGTTCAAGGAACAAGTAGAAGGGTAAAGTGGGCAAAGAAAAATTTAAATATTCATATTGCAACCGTGACTTTCACCCTGATAGTTCATGCATGAAGAAAACTATAGATCAAATGGCCCTCCTTTTGGAAAAGAACAACATATGTCTTCCTGACTGTACATGGAATAAGGAAGGAAATGATGATCATGAAAGAGGTCAAGCACTCATGGCAACTGTTTCGAAACCCACCACTCTACTGATAGATTCCGGTGCCTCGAATCATATGGCTGCAAATATTGAATCTTTTTCTTCATTTGATCCAAACAGCTCCATCCAAATCCATTTGGGAGATGACTCAAAAATTTCTTCAAAGGGTAAAGGTACCATCCATGTGGAACATGGAAGCTTCTAGAATGTTCTCTATTTGCCTTCCTTGGCTTCCAATCTTCTGTACATGTATCAAATGACACACACCGGTGCAGCGAAGCAAGTGACATTCAGCCCTAACAAAGTTGAGATTTCTGATATTGAAAGTGGAAGACTTATTGCAGTCGGAAAGAAAAATCATACTGCAAAATTCTATGAGTTTTCTCACTTTGTGCCCCTCGAAAAGCCCACTGCTCTCCTCACTCATGGAAATGAGGTTAGTAGGATTTGGCATGAAAGGTTTGGACACCTTAACTACAAGTATTTTCTGCTATTACAAAAGAATTCCATGGTTGAAGGTCTTCCGCAACTCCGTTCCTCGAAGGGAATATGCCCCGGTTGCATTGTTGGGAAGCACCCCAAGCACAAGTTCGACCGCGACAAAGCTAGCAGAGCTTCTACAATTTTGGGTCTCATACATTCTGATATTAGTGGTCCATTTCCCAACATGTCTATGAATGGGTCAAGGTACATCCTGACATTCATCGATGACTTCTCCCGCTTTACTTGAGTATTTTTTCTCAAAAATAAGTCAGAAGTGCTTGGAAAATTCAAGGATTTTAAGGCTTCTGTTGAGACCGCCACTGAGAGCAAGATCAAAGCTCTTAGATATGATAATGGCGGAGAATATATCAAGACTGAGTTGCTGTAACTTTGTGCGGAAAGCATAATTCATATCCAACATACAGTTCCCTACACACCCCAGCAGAACGGTGTAGCGGAAAGGAAGAATCGGTCACTGAAAGAGATGGCTACCTGCATACTTGAGTCAAAAGGTTTGGTTGCAAATCTTTGGGATGAAGCCCTTAATGTTGCTGCATATATTCAGAACCGAGTTCCACATTCATCCATGAAAGGAAAAACACCTTTCGAAGCATTATTTGGTCGCAAACCGGATGTGTCCAATTTGAGGGTTTTTGGCTCCACTGGATGGGCTAGAAGTCCTTCTGAAAAGAGAAAAGATTTGGATCCACAAAGTACTGAATTCATCCTAATAGGATATGGAGAAGAATCAAAGGCATACAAACTCATGAATATCAGATCCAAAAAGATATTCATAGAGCGAAGTGTGAAGTTTGAAGAACCGCTGCCAGATCTGAAACTAGTTGAGGAAAACTCTGTCGATCCACAGTCTCCACAAGAAGAAGATTCAAGTGAATATGAAGAAAGCATTGGATCTAATATCTCTGATATTATATCAGACTTTGAATTCCATCATATATCAGGCTCCGAATCCAACCATAATGATCCTCCTTAGTTACCAAAGTGGGCTCAAAACACTCTACAATCTGCTGCTCCAAACATTGGAAATCCTGCTGATCCAAGAAGTACATGAGCATACTTTCAAAGAGCGGGTATGGATCTTTCTTTTTCTGATCCATTACTATCTGAGAAATTTTATTTGATGATTGGTTTAGATACCAAATCATACTATCATGCCCACTGAGATCCACGATGGCAAACCGCCATGGATGAAGAGTACAGTTCTCTTCAAAAGAACAATACATGGTAGCTAGTTTCTCTTCCACCTGGAAGAAAATTAGTTCAATGCAAGTGGATCTACCACATGAAGGTTGCTGCTGATGGTTCTATTACTAAATAAAAAGCTAGGTTGGTGGCAAAAGGTTTCTCCCAAGTCCAAGGAGTGGACTACATTGAGACTTTTGCACTGGTTGCAAAGATGGATTCCGTCTGCCTAGTTTTGGCCATTTCTGCATTCAAGCACTAGGAAGTGCACCACATAGATGTGAAGAGTGCTTTTATACATGGAGACCTTGATGAAGAGGTATATATGAAACAACCAGAAGGATACATATCAGATCCATAATTAGTTTACAGGTTGAAGAAATCTTTGTATGGATTGAAACAGGCGCCAAGAGCTTGGTACACAAAGATGGACTCCTTCCTTCTTTCTCAGAATTTAAAAAGATGCAGATCTGATCCAAATGTGTACCTATAGAAATTGGAAGGTAATTTGTTGATTGTTGTTTTATATGTTTATGATCTTCTCATTACTGGTAGCACTCTCCTTACAATTAACAAGCTAAAAACTGCCTTAAATCTAGCTTTTGACATGAGCGATTTGGAGTTGCTTAAGCAATTTTTGGACTTGGAGATAGCTCAAAATTGTGATGGGATTACATTATCTCAGCAAAAGTATGCTAAAGACCAACTATTAATGTTTAATATGGCAGAATGTAAGGCTGCTCTGTTTCCATTCCTCTCAGGAATTAGTCTTGAAGAGGGAAACTCCACACCGCTTGCAGATTGCACTATGTATCGACAGTTGATTTGTTCACTACTCTACTTGACACACTCAAGGCCTGATATATCTTATGCTGTGAGTGTTGTATCAAGGTATATGTAGCAACCCCATGAGCTTCATTGGAGGGCAGCCAAGCGGATCTTGCAGTATGTGCAAGGTATAAAACATTTTGGCATACATTATGCTGCAGATTCTGAGCTAGATTTCATTGGTTTTACTGATTCAGATTGGGTAGGTGATAGCATAGATTGGAAGTCCACTTCCGGATATTTTTTCATGATTGGACATGGGCCTATTTGTTGGTCAAGAAAAAAGCAGGAAGCCATTGCACTTTCCTCAGCAGAGGCAGAGTATAGAGGGGTAGTGAATGCCTGCATTCAGGTAGTTTGGTTGCAGGGTATTATTTTTGAGTTTGATTTTGGTAGCACTACTTCGAATGTCCTATTTTGTGACAATAAAAGTGCTATTAAGATCTCCACCGATCCAGCTGAGCGGCAGAGGACCAAACACATTGAGATTTATATGCACTACATTCGAGAGTTGGTGCATGATCGCACTATCATTCTGCAATATTCCCCTATTGATGAGCAAATTGCAGACATCTTCACCAAGAGCTTCACTGAGAAGAAGTTCTCTTACCTTCGTTCACTGTTGGGGGTGTCACGTCTCCATCTCTGATAAAAGCTTTTAATTATTTAATTTTTGTCTATCTGCATGATGACACTAATTAGAGCCTAAACTAATTCTCCCACAATGCAACCGAGAGTGAAAAAGGGCATGGTGAACCACAAGGGGGAGAGTCTTAAAGTCGTAAGTGTCGTCGCAGTCTTTGGCTTTAATTAATTTCCTAACTTGAATTAAGTTAAGAATTTTATGGTCTAATTTTAGTTACACTATGCCAAAAAAACATTATTACGACATTGGTATTTTATTTAAGAGCATGACGATTATTGATGTTCTAAAATACACGAGCATATGTATTTTATAAAAAATAAAAATACATGAATATATATATATATATATATAGAGAGAGAGAGAGAGAGAGAGAGAGAGTATAGTTAATTATATATGAATAATTTAATATGTTTTTGTCTTCTTTATAAATACACATATCCTATGTTATATACATGCATAGGCATACATTTTTGTCTTTGAGGAAAATACATTTAGGACATGTTGTCTTTCTTATGCTAGTTTATAGTTAATAAATGTAGACATTTTTATGCTTGTACAAAATTAATAAAATGCTTGATTTTATTAAATGGCAATTTTGTTGGGGCATATGTTCTCATATGAAAACATAGATGTTATATTTTAGACCATATATGTTATACCAACCTTATTTGATGTGATATATATATTTTACATTTGTTTATGATGATTTTGTTTTATAAAATCATGAGGAAAAATGTATGGTACCTTTCAATATTATTTAATATGTTTTTATATATAGGGAGGAAGGCATTTTCTTTTGAGCTAGGGGCGTTGGCTTTAGGTTTTTGGAGTTTTTCTTGGGCTCTTTGGTGAGAGGGAAGGGATTTGGGGGTAGACCTCCCTCTTGTTCTTCAATGGAGGAACAATGATGGCTTGAGCGTGCTGATAAAAATGTTTTGGGCATTTTCTAGATTGGGCATTAATTGAAAAACGTTTTATTGTCAATGATTGCTGGAAACGAGCTTTGGAAGCTCTATATGTACCCATATTGTTTTGCAAAAACGTTTTTGGATAGCTTGCTAGCTGGAAAAATGATTTTATACTTCTGTGTGTTTCCTGGGAGGAAGAAAAATGTTTTGATGCTTCCAACATTTCATTTTATACTTTTGTGTGTTTCCTGGGAGGAAGAAAAACGTTTAGATGCTTCCCTTATTTCATTTTATGCTCTTTGTGTTGCCAGGGAGGAAGAAAAACGTTTTGATGCTTCCAGCATTTCATTTTATACTTCTGTGTGTATCCTGGGAGGAAGGAAAATGTTTTGATGCTTCCATTATTTCATTTTATGCTCTCTGTATTGGAAGGGAGGAAGAAAAACGTTTTGATGACTCTGTACAATTCCATCATTTCATTTTATGCTCTATGTGTTGCCATGAAGGAACAAAAACGTTTTTATGTTTCTGTTGTCCTTCATTTGAGGTAGAGAATTGATTTTAACTCTTTGCTGGAGCCAAAGAAATGCATTGGGCATCTCAGAAATGCTTGCATGCATTAAAAACGTTTTTATGTTTCTATTGTTCTTCATTTAAGATAGCAAAACGATCTTTATCCCTGCATATTCTCTTTGTGTTGGGAAAACCGTGGTTTGGCATCTCAGTAGGATGAAACCATTTTGTTGATTATCTCTTCTTATCATGGGCTTGTTTTTAAATGTGATCTGTATTCCATTTTGGGTTCATAAAACATTGATGCCGACTCGTGTTCCTGGTATATAACATGAACGCTTCTTGCACATTCATTATAAATTATGACATGATGTTAGTGGTGTGAGCACATTCATTATAAATTATGACATGCTGTTAGTGGTGTTAGAGTGCTCATTTACCTTTTTTTGATACGTTGTTGTATATGGTGCTCCTCTTATACAACTACAGCTGTTGTTAACATGCAATTTCTTTATTGCTTCCTTTTACTTCCTATGTGTGAATTGTGCTTTAATTAATATGTAACGGTGTTACTTATACCATGGTTACACCCTTATGCTTGTGACATGAAATGGCCATGTCTTTACATACCTATATTATAAAGGGGTATGCTTTATATATATATATTATAGCATGATTACACTTCATATATACTGTAGAAATGACTACTTATGTTTTATACAATGTAGAAATGGTTACATTTTATATATATGTGATGTATAAAATGAATTTGTGTTATACATCATATAGAAGAGTTATGTGGAATCTATAGATTGTCATACAATGAAGATTTGTCTACACATTGTGTAAAATGATTAAGCTTCATATAAATTATACATGATTTTATTTTACTAGAGTATGTAAAATGACCATGTTTATATATACCTTTCAATGTTTATATATATATATTATGCATTGGACGGGTGCATATTGTCAATGTATATATCTACTTCATATCATGGTTGAGTATGATTTAATGCATTGATTTTCCTCACGCATTGATTTTCGTTTACATAGAGGCAATGACGGTCGGTGTTACCTTTTATCCATCAGTTGCATGTCGAATGCATAGATTGCATATCGAATGCATTGGATAGGTGTTATGCACATGTTTATTATGTTTGTACCACTTTATGTCCGTCAGTTACACGTTGAATGCATAGTTTGCATGTTGAATACATTAAAGAGGTTGTATATACATATTCATGCTATTTTTTTTTATGTACACCTTTTGTGTGGTCACATGTCGAATGCGTGTCTTATGTTTCATCTACATTTGTTTGGATGCTTGTCTCAGATGATATGTTTGATTGCATGCTGAATGTTTGAGTGCGTGTCTAATGCTTGGGTGGCTTGTTGTATGCACCGGTTTTATTACTTATGGTATTACCACTGAGAACAACACCAAGCTATGCACGAGGTTAGGACACGAGAAGTGTCTAGGTAGGAGTACTACCCTTGGCTACAAGAGTGCTGCATTAACCTCTACAGTTGTGGGTGGTTAGTTCTAGGGTGATGAGACTTAGAGACTCCCTATCTGATTGCGGATCACCATGCTCAGCTCAGGGGTGGCCTTCGGACGAACTGAGTATATGTCGTCGAAGAGCCTACGGTTGGGTGGAGCGTGGCATTGCCCACATTATTTTCCCCTTATTGAAATGATTATGTTTTGTCATTTAATTTGATGTATCTCGATTTCTTTTTTAACAAATATCTCGATTTTGGGTATTATGTTTTATAGTACTAATGTAATGTCCTGAGTATCATGAGTACAGGAATAAGATGACAAAAAGAATAAGCATCCCTCAGTATTACCAAGGTGGTAAGAGAAGTATGTTTGTAAATTTATCATGCGCATGGATATATATATTTTGGCTCGTCTGATTGTTTCCTTATTTGTAGTTGACATGAATGAAAGTAAAGATTATGTTTATATTTTCATGTACTCATATATAATTGATTGTTGGATGGCCACAAGAAAGAGGCTGCCTTTGATTGAAAATATACTTCAATATGATGCTAACCCTAGGGAAGTTTATTGTCATATATATGCTTAGAGATTTACCATTCTATGTCATTGATGTGAGAACATATATTAGACATTACATTTGATGGACAAGCACGTGATTGTGAATGCATAAAACAATGAATGAGCTTCTTGTGCATTATAATGAATGTGTAAAGTCTTATGTGGATTATGATTGTAACATGACATTAGATCAGTTTGCATTGGAAATGATATATGTAATGATACATGTGAAAAGAACATGTTGGTATGCAATTTGTGGTTGATGTAAAATAGATTAGCCATTGTAACATAGCCTAAGGTTATTATTACACCTTGCGACATAGTCCGTGGTTGACTTAGTATTCGTTTGGTGTAAGAGAAAGACTTGACATGTTTTCATTTTATTATGCATGCGCTTAATTATGTCGCCAGCATCTTAATAGAAGTATGACGTGCCGCAACCATTAAATTGTCTTTAACTAAGAGTCTCAATAATTAATTATTTTCTGCATAAACGACTTTGTTAATTAAAGATGTCTTTATAAGAATTAATTATTTCCGCGTTTACAATTATAAACCATTAATGCTGATTTTTTTTTTTTGTTTGAAATAATCGGGATGTTACAAGTGGTATCAGAGCTATAAGTTACAGCACTCGGGCTTGATGGGCTCAACATGAAATAAATAAATTAACTGATCAAGTCTTTGTGTTTCATTTTGGATACATGGACTGGAACGAACGAGGGGTGATGTCATCTATGGTGCAACTTCAAGTTCTCCCAAAAGGAATAAAGATAAGTATTTTCAACATTTCGTTTTCTTCACAAAATTATGAGTAAGGTATGATATCCTTGTCGTAAGTTTTCCTTGCTAGATAAAAGGTATAGGTGCACACATGATTGAATAGTATTATCATAGAAATAATTTCAATGCATGGGAAACGAAAGGATTATTGTATCATAAGTTATTAACTTGATTAAAAAAGTAGGAGTTCCATAATATTTTATATATGAATTATTGATTTATAATTTATGTTAGTTGCTAAGTGCTAGTCTAAGTAATAGATGAGATATGGAAGACTTAGAAAAAACATATATTGTAAACATACTGCTTATTTTAAATTCAAAATTTCGTAGAAGCATCATTTAAATTCCACATTTTATTTGTCGAAATTTTACTTTTAAAGCACACTATCTATGAGCTTAAATTCGTTAGAGTACAGTATTATTAGTATACTCCAAGGAAGTGAGCTTGAATTCACATGAACATCTTCAATTCCAAATGATTGTATTCTAGTTAGTATTGCATAATTATTACGACAGTTTCATATAGAGTTATATTGGAAAATGTTGCACTCATAAATATTTTAATACTATAAGAAATTATAGCTACATATTGTTAGGTGCATTTCTGAACATTGTTTTTACTTAAATTTTGATAGTATGATTATTTTAAGAATATATGTTGTCTACCGTATTTGTTAATCGAGAATATTGATAACCAGAGTAAATTTGACATACTTGTAGTTCATAGGTTACAAATTATAATGAAGATATGAGTGAATTTATATGGTAAAATGACTAATGTAATTGAATAATATTGGTTTATGAAGAGTCAGTGTCATGTTAAAAGTCAAGATTTTCTTACCGTATGTGAATTTTTAGATTAAAGCCTAAAGAAGTTGCATGCAATGTTCCTAAACATTTAAATGGTCTTATTTTAGAATGCATTATGACAAAATGTTCATAGATAAACTCTTGGTAGGGATTGTCTTATCTCTCCAATAAAAGGTTGATGTACGTCAAATTAAAAGATCTTGTTAATAGTAGGAATTTGATTATTGGGAAAGAAGAATCCCAACCTTGTTGTGATTGGTTGAGCACGGGATCTTTTAACATTTTAAAGTTCATTAAAGAAACTTTTGTATAAATAAGTTCCACTTTGGAACGAGTTTGTATGTAACTAAATGTTTAAGAATCATAATGCTAACATGTTTGTTTATAACAGAGTGGACCTCAAAACCCACATTTAAAGATACTGAAGAGTTTACACCAAGATGAAGTGAAGAGGATGCATATGTGGTCAATGGTTGAGCAATTAAATCAAATAAATTTTTATTTATACTAACATTTCAGGAAGTGATATTAAGTTTGACGGATGACGTGATCAAGAAAAAATGTAAATTATACAAGCACTTATACAGATAAGTCGAGATAATTGCTCAAAAGTAAGTAAAGATTTACCATATCACGAATAATGGTAAGACTTATTATTGATATGTATCCATGAAAATGCAAAGAATATGATAAGTGAATGCAATTTCGTTGTTATGATGTGTGGCATACAAGAAATAATAAATGTTTGTCTACCCTTGCAAGTTCTGCTTGTTATTTCATCTCTTAATTTGGTACATGTTGAGTTGGAATCCTTTTGATAATGCAGAAGAAAAAGTTTAAAATTTTCATCTGTTTAAGATTCTGTATCCTATTGGAAGAGTGTTTACTAATCTACTAGAAGGAATGGAGGCTGTTAGAAGGCATGGGACAGATGGAAGCATTTGCACTCCACCACTAGCTGTTGGTATGGGGAAACTACCCCTAAAATTTTGGCATTCC
This sequence comes from Larix kaempferi, assembly GCA_027924585.1. Taxonomy (NCBI): domain Eukaryota; kingdom Viridiplantae; phylum Streptophyta; class Pinopsida; order Pinales; family Pinaceae; genus Larix; species Larix kaempferi. The sequence continues at coordinate 1,073,958 of BSBM01001169.1, forward strand.
CCCTCCAGGTGGAGGGAGGTGAGCAGGTAGCTCACTAATGACCAGTTAACTACAAAAAGGCCTCGGCATCCTATATAAGGCAATTCGAATTAAGCATGCAGCTATTACAATATTTTCTGTAGAAATATTCCTCATGTGCATTAGGTGATGACGGAGAGATTCGAATTAGGGAGGCTATGTGAGAGTGCTATTGTGAGTCTGCAAGTTATTAGTGAGAAGGAAAACCAGAGGTGCTGGTGCAGGTCTCCTTGACTACTAAAATTATTTTGTGGGAGAACCTTGCTATTGCAAAAGAATTGATCTTAGCTTTTGAGGTTTCTTCCTCCTGGTGGTTCAGTAAGTAGGTCTCCTTAGGTGTTTTGTCTTCTATTTAATTTATTTAATATTGTGCAAATTTTAGTCATTCTTGGACACTTGTCCAAATATAAAACTTTACAATAAAAGTTAAGATAATTTTTTCTTCCAACATAAAATATTTCAGCAAAAGGGAAGCTATGTAATGAGTTATAGAGTAAGACTGTCACACTTTCCTGCTAAGTTTGCAGAGGGCTCATGTTATGTATGCAAGTCTCCATGATTGTTGAAGTACAAAAGAGTGCTATGTATACTAGTCTACATGATTGCTCAAGTACATGAGCAAGATGTTAATTTTTGAGCATTAATTCAATATACTCTAGGATCTTTACTGAGAGAATAACATGTATAGTATATCAATGCATATCAATCATAGCAAGCATGTCAATCATCACAAGAAGCAAAACATAACAGACAATAGACACACAGAGTTTCCATGGGGAAAACCCTAAGGTGAAAAAACCCACAGCTTCCTTAGAGATAGATAGAGCAATAGTACAACCAAAGTACATAGAGATAGAACCCTCTTAGCAGCTGATCCTCTTGCTCACATGTGCGCCACTTTCCGAGTGATGGAAGAGTGAGTTTTGAAGTGATCCAAATAGAGATCGGGAGATCTCTATTTATACTTGTCCTGACTTCCCAATAAACTTATGGGGCCGACTTGTCTAGCTTACCACAATGACATCATATTACATTAATCTGGGCCGACCCCTTACAAGGTGGTCTAATAACCCATGGGCAAGTTAACACACTTGCGATGCTTTTCAATACAAATGACGACACTTCCATATAGAGGAATAATACATCTCTATAGGAGTACAATAAATATATAAATGAAATACATTCCAAAGTTACATATACATCAACACTCCCTCTTAACTAGGAAGGTATTTCTCGACACAAATCTTCTAGCACAAGTCTTCTTCTCTGGATCATCGTCATCGATGCATCGTCCTAGAATCATCGTCATCATCACTATCGCTGCTATCTCAAACAATCTCTTAATCTACATGTCATAGGAAGTTCTACAGAGCCAGTCCTTTTTCATACTGGATGTAGGCCCACCACCTGCAGGTCTTCATCATCACTGGCCATATTGTGGAATCCTCAAGACTTATTACATGCGTCACAAAACCTCGAAAGAGCATCCCAGGATGTTACGGGTACACAACTCTGACCTGTTGGATCTCCTAGGGCACAAATTACATGTGACTATCACAAAACCTTAAAGGAGTCTCTTAACTAACAAGAACCCTAAAGAGCATCTGAGGCCTTTTTCATCATGTCCAGATCTCCAGGACTTATTACATGTGACCCCCACAACAAAACCTCGCAAGAGCATCCCAGGATGTTACGGGTACACAAATCCGACCTGTAGGATCTCCCAGGGTACAAGTTACATGTGGTCATGGAAAAACATCGAAAGAGCATCCCAGGATGTTACGAGTACACAACTCTGACCTAAAGGATATCCGAGGGCGCTATTATATGCCATAGGACAAAACCTCGAAAGAGAATCCCAGGATGTTACGGGTACACAACTCCAACCTGGAGGATCTCCGAGGGCACTATTATATGTCCTCCCAGAGCAATGTCTCGAAAGAGCATCCCAGGCTATTACGGGTACACAACTCCGACCTATAGGATCTCCCAGACATGCTCATGTGCACAACCTGTTCCATGACCACAGAGTATCATCCTGATACTCACCATACATCATCCTGATGTACACATGATCATCTTGATCATCATCACTGCATCGTCCTGATGCATGTCATATGGAGAAACATCCTGAAGCTCATCAACCATGATCATCCTGATCATACAATGCATCTACCTGATGCATACCAAGTATCTACCTGATACATATCATCATACATGATCCACCTGATCATACAATGTATCCTCCCGATACATACATAGATACATGATCCACCTGATCACACAATGTATCTATATGATACATATCAACATACATGATGTTCCTGACCATACAAAGTATCCACGTGATACATATACAGATACATGTTCCAAGTATCCAACATGATGCATCTACAAAGTACATACAAATGATCAACTGATCATATCCAGCATCCAACATGATGCATACATACATAAATGATCCTACTGATCATATCTAGCATCCAACATGATGCATACGTACATAAATTATCCAACTGATCATATCCAACATCCAACATGATGCATACATACATAAATGATCCAACTGATCATATCCAGCATCCAACATGATTCATACAGACATAAATGATCCAACTGATCATATGCAGCATCCAACATGATGCATACAGAGCAGAAACTAGAACATCATCCTGATGCTCATCATCCAGCACTTACATCCATAGTCATGTGAAGGATCCTCCTTCGAACATGCTTGGAATGTCTTCAGCAAATGTCTCCATCACTTTTTCCTCGAAGTGTCTTCGATCTAAAGAACACCAAGCCTCTCTCTGAAGTACTCAAACTTCACTCTGGCTAGTGGCTTCATCAGTACATCTGCAATTTGCTCATCCGTCGCAACATATAGGAGCTTCACTGCTCCTCTCTGCATCATATCCATGATATATTGGTATTTGATCTCTATGTGTTTTGACCTGTCATGGAACACTGGGTTCTCACACAGCTTCACACAACTCTAGTTGTCACAAAAGATACTAGTAGCCTCCAGTGGTAGATCAAATAACATAGACAGTAGCTTCCTTATCCATACTTCCTCACAACTATCCGAATAGGCTGCAACATACTCTGCCTCAGTTGTACTTAGTGCTACGCAGGACTACTTCCTGCTAAACCAAGAGATCACACCTGATCCCATACTGAAGCAGCACCCAAAAGTGCTCTTCCTATCTGCAGCATTGCCTGCCCAATCTGAATCAACAGAACCCTATAGGTTAAACTTTTGATTCGCATCATACTTGAGCCCATAGTCAACTGTACCCTTCAGGTACCTCAGAATATGTTTTACAGCAACCAGGTGAACACCTCTGGGATCCATCAGGAACTGGCTCAATGTGTTGACTGCAAAGAAAATATTTGGTCTTGTGTTCATCAGGTACATCAAGGACCCAATCATCTGACGATACACAGTGACATCAACTGGCTCAAATGAAGCATCACACAGAAGCTTCAGGTTCAATGCCACAGGTGTGGCCATGGCCTTGCAGTCCATCATCCTGAACCTCTTCAGGATTTCTACTGCATACTTCCCTAGTCCAAGGAATATTCCATCTACACTCTGCCACACTTCCATACCTAGAAAGTAGTGCATCATCCCCAAGTCCTTCATCTCGAACTCGACAGCAAGCTTCCTCTTTGTATCAGCAATCAATCTATCATCTCCTGTTACAAACAGGTCATCCACATATAGAAGTAGTATCATAGGATTGCCTTCCTCAACCTTGTAGTAAAGGTTGTAATCCTCTTTACTCTTGGTAAAGCCCAAACTATATAGGAAACTGTCCATCCTACCATACCAAGTTCTAGGAGCTTGGAGCTTGTTTTAAGCCATAAAAGGCTTTCTTCAATCTGCACACATATGACTCCCTGTCATGTGTTTCAAAACCAAGTGGCTGTTCCACATACACTTCATCTTCAATTACACCATTCAAGAAAGCAGTCTTGACATCCATTTGGTGTATCTTCCATTTCATCACTGCAACCAGAGCAAGTACTGATCTGATGGAAGTGTACCTAGCTACAAGAACAAAAGTTTCTTCATAATCTATTCCCTTTTTTTGAGAGAAGCCATGAGCTACGAATCTTGCCTTGTATTTTTCTATGCTGCCATCTATAGCGTGCTTGATCTTGTAGATCCATTTGGAAGTCACAACAGACTTCCCTTCAAGTCTTGGGACAACATCCCAAACATCATTCTTCATTATTGATTGGTATTCCTCGACCATGTCATCCTTCCATTCTTTATTTTCTGCTACTTCTTCATAACTGGAAGGTTCTTTGTTCATGATATCACAGAGTAAAGCAACATAGCTGGTATGTGATCTTGTTCTCTTCTTTGCTCTGTGTTCTTCTTCTGGAATGCCATATATTTCTGTATCTTGAATGAGCTCTCTAGCCCATGCAGGTTTCATCTTATGAGAGTCCTTCTCACGAGGTGGATCTACAGGTTCTTGCGGATCTTCAATTTCACTATCAACATTTGGAATTCCTTCAGCCATGGTAGTGTCTTGAAATCTAGTTTCCTTAGGTTCTTCATAATCTTCAACAGGTGTCTTCCTTGATTTGATGAATGTTGAGTTTTCATCAAATGTTACATCCCTGCTGACATCAATCTTCTTGAACTCTAGAAAGTATATTTTGTAAGCCTTCGAGCTTTCATTGTAACCCACAAAGATACCCTTCTTTCCTGAAGGATCCAACTTAGTCCTCTTTTCCTTTGGGACATGTGTATATACTGGACAATTAAATATTATGAGATGGCTGACCTCAAGTTTCTTACGAGAGAAGACCTCTTCTGGTGTCTTATTGTCCAATATCTTGTGGGGTGTTTTGTTCTACACATATACAGCTATCCTAGCTGATTCTGCCCATAGATGCATAGGTAGATCCTATTCATGCAGCATTTCCAGTGCTGCTTCCATGATTGCTCTATTCTTTCTTTCTGTAACTCCATTCTGTTGTGGATTGTAAGGAGCAATCAACTCCCTCTTAATCCCTGACTCACTGCATAGCTTCTTGAAGTCACCTGAAGTGAATTCTCCACCATTGTCGGATCTAAAAGTCTTGATTCTCTTATCAGTTTGGTTTTCCATCAAGGTTTTGAATTCCTTGAACTTATCAAATACTTCATCTTTGTTCTTCAAGAAGTAAACCCAAGTATTCTTGGAGAATTCATCAATGAAAGAGACATAGTAAACATACCCACTCAGAGAACTAGATGACATCGGACCGCGTACATCAGATTGGATGATTTCCAAGATACTTTTAGCCTTGATTTCACTGCTTGGAAATGCCTTCTTTATGTTCTTTCCTTTTGCACATTTTTTGCAAACACCTTCATGCTTGGTCTTGATTTCAGGAAGACCTTCTACAGCTTTACTTGCAATTGGTAATGCTCTGTAGTGCATATGTGCAAGTCTTCTATGCCAAAGTTCACTTGGCTCCATGGAATCATGCACCATGGCATGTTCATGTTGTCCCTTCAATTTATACAAACCTCCCTCTTGCTCTCCAATCACCACTGCATCATCTATGGTCTTTCCCTTTCGCCACATTAGGACTTGGCCATCCACAAATGCAACCCTCATACCTTTTGCATCCAATGCAGATATGGAGAGAAGGTTTTTCTTGAGCCCAGGAACATAAAGCACTTCTTTCATCTTCAAAGACTTTCCAAAATCTAGGTTGCAGGAGGGTTCACCACTTCCTTTGATGGGGTATTGATAGTCATCCCCAAGTTTCACTTTATGGGGTGATTCATGTTCAGATAGATTTACAAAAGATTCTTTAAACCCAGTCATGTGTTTGGAAGCCCCACTATCAATAAGCCAATCATTACAACCATGATAAATAGTACATGTGAGAGCGGAGATTAGAACATACTCTTCTTCGCTTGATGAATCATCATCACTTTTTTCTCTAGCCTTCTTCTTTGGAGGTTCGTCATCCTCAGCAACATGAGCATGGTACCTTCTTTTGCTGCCCTTCTTCTTGTTGTTGAAGTTGTTATTGTTGTTGTTGTCCCTTTTGTTCTTGGGACATTATAAAGCAAAGTGACCCTTCTCATTGCATGTGAAGCACCTTAGATCCTTCTTATTATTTTGGTGATAGTGAATGGATCTCTTCTGCTGAGAGTGCTCCCTTTTAGGCTTGCTTCTTTTGGTGTGAGCTACGAGAGCTTGATCTTCACTTCCCATCATTTCTTCTCGTGCTACAAGCCTTGCTTCTTCTTGAGAGAATTCCTCCAACAATTTACTGAAGGAGATTAACTTCCTTCTTACACAGATCCCTTGAATTAAGGAATCCCATGACCTAGGTAGGCCATTCAGAGTGGTCATCACAATTTCTCCATTCTCCACCATATCATCTACAGCTTCAAGTTGTTCCTTGATCTGAGAGACTTTGGAGAAATAAGATTGAATGGTTTCTCCATTCAACATCTTGACCCCTTTCAACTGATTCCGTAGAGTCATCTTCCGATTTATGTTCTTCCCTTCAAATAGCTTGGTCAGGGAGTCAAACATAGCCTTGGGTGTCTTTAGAGATGACACATGTGGAATGAGATGCTCTTTGATAGAATCAACAATGATTCTCTTTGCCTTGACCAAGTTCTTCTTATGCAATATCTTAGCCTCTTCATCCTTTGGGATAGGGACCTCTTCTTTTATGTATGAGTCCAACTCATTCTCTTCCAGGATTAACCCAATCCTATACTTCTAGGCTCAGAATTTATCAGCCCCTTCAAGCTTATCCTCAAGATTGGTGTGGTGAGACATCTTAAAGAGTACTTCAAATGGAAATAGAGAAGATTTAGGTCTTACCACTTGATTTGCTGAAAACTGGATCTAGTCTCGGATTAGGGTTTGTCAAAGAAAACCCAAAAATTCAAAATGTGAATTGCAACTTTCTGAAAGGATAGAAAGATGCGCCTTGATGAGATGATCAGCTTGGGATACTCAGAATTTGAGTTCTGCAAAGTTTCACCCTTCAGAAATGCCTTTACTGACAGAATAGCATGTATAGTATATCAATGCATATCAATCATAGCAAGCATGTCAATCATCACAAGAAGCAAAATATAAGAGACAATAGACACACATAGTTTTCATGGGGAAAACCCTAAGGTGAAAAACCCCACAAATTCCTCAGAGATAGATAGAGCAATAGTACAACCAAAGTACACAGAGATAGACTCCTCTTAGCAGTTGATCCTCCTCCTCACATGTGCGCCACTTCCCTAGTGATGGAAGAGTGAGTTCTGAAGTGATCCAAATAGAGATGAGGATATCTCTATTTATACTTGTCCTGAGTACCCAATAAACTTATGGGGTCGACTTTTCCAGCTTAGCACAATAACCTCATATTACATTAATCCGAGCCGCCCCTTACAAGGTGGTCTAATAATCCCTCGGCAAGTTAGCACACTTGCGACACTTGTCAATACAAATGATCACACTTCCATATAGAGGAATAATACATCTGTATAGGAGTACTATAAATATATAAATGAAATACATTCCGAAGTTACATATACATCAACACAGGATATGTATGCAAGTCTCCATCATTGTTGAAGTAGTTGTAATGTTTTGACTTAACATCGTACTTAGTATGCTGATAGCATTATCCACGTATATTGTTTTCTGACACATTGGATGTGATATGGTCACTTGGTGTGACAATTGTTGTTGTTGCATGATAAAATGAAGGCACTTAGGGGTTCTAATTATCTTGTGTTTCGGCGAATACAGTTTTAGGATGAATTTGAGCAACTTTAATATCACATTGCAGGAATTAATATGTGTGTATTGTAAACTAACATGCAGGGATGTCAGCAAGGCATTGAAAGTAAAATAAATATGCACCGTAAGATAGTAAATGATTGTGAATGAGATCATGTGGCTCCAAATTTTTATGTTTTATATCATGAAACTAACATGTGAACTAGGTGGGACTAGTGCTAACATTGCAATTTCCCAAGATAAGGAGCATAATAATGCGAGAGACAAGCACTGCAGGTATAAAAAAAGAAAACTATGTTTTTATGATATTTTTATTCCCATAATATTATGTTGTTAATATATATTGGCAGGAGAATTGGGTCGCATGAGATAGAAATGCAGGAAAACAGGATGCATCAGGGAAATAGTGCAAAAATTGACAACACCGAAGATGGTGTTATTCCGAGAGGGAGAGTTTGTTACGTCTCCATCTCTGGTAAAAGATTTTAGTTATTTAATTTTTGTCTATCTACATGATGACACTAATTAGAGCCTAAACTAATTCTCCCACAATGCAACCAAGAGTGAAAAAGGGCATGGTGAACCACAAGGGGGAGAGTTTTAAAGTTGTAAGCGTCATCGTAGTCTTTGGGTTTAATTAATTTCCTAACTTGAGTTAAGTTAAGAATTTTATGGTCTAATTTTAGTTACACTATGCCAAAAATATTTTATCACGACATTGGTATTTTATTTAAGAGCATGACGATTATTGATGTTCTAAAATACACGTGCATATGTATTTTATAAAAAATAAAATTACATGAATATATATATAATATGTATATATATATATAGAGAGAGAGAGAGAGTATATAGTTAATTATATGTGAATAATTTAACATGTTTTTGTCTTCTTTATAAATACACATCCTATGTTATATACATGCATAGGAATACATTTTTGTCTTTGAGGAAAATACATTTAGGACATGTCTTTCTTATGCTAGTTTATAATTAATAAATGTAGACATTTTTATGCTTGTACAAAATTAATAAAATGCCTGATTTTATTAAATGGCAATTTTGTTGGGGCATATGTTTTCATATGAAAACATAGATTTTATATTTTAGACCATATATGTTATACCAACCTTATTTGATGTGATATATATATTTTACATTTGTTTATGATGATTTTGTTTTATAAAATCATAAGAAAAATGTATGGTAGCTTTTAATATTATTTAATATGCTTTTATATATAGGGAAGAAGGCATTTTCTTTTGAGTGGGGGGAGCTGGCTTCAGGTTTTTGGTATTTTTCTTGGGCTCTTTGGTGAGAGGGAAGGGATTTGGGGGAAGACCTCCCTCTTGTTCTTCAATGGAGGAACAATGATGGCTTGAGCATGTCGATAAAAATGTTTTGGGCATTTTCCAGATTGGGCATTAAGTGAAAAACGTTTTATTGTGAATGATGGCTGGAAACGAGCTTTGGAAGCTATGTATGCACCCATATTGTTTTGCAAACACGTTTTTGGATAGCTTGCTAGCTAGAAAAATGATTTTATATTTATGTGTGTTGCATGGGAGGAAGAAAAACGTTTTGATGCTTCGAGCATTTCATTTTATACTTCTGTGTGTTGCCTGGGAGGAAGAAAAACGTTTTGATGCTTCCAGCATTTCATTTTATACTTCTGTGTGTTGCCTTGGAGGAAGAAATTTTTTTTGATGCTTCCATTATTTTATTTTATGCTCTGTGTGTTGCCAGTGAGGAAGAAAAACGTTTTGATGCTTCCAACATTTCATTTTATACTTCTATGTGTTGCCTAGGAGGAAGAAAAACGTTTTGATGCTTCCATTATTTCATTTTATGCTCTGTGTGTTTCCAGGGAGGAATAAAAACGTTTTGATGCTTCCAACATTTCATTTTATAATTCTTTGTGTTGCCTGGGAGGAAGAAAAACATTTTGATGCTTCCATTATTTCATTTTATGCTCTGTGTATTGCCAGGGAGGAAGAAAAATGTTTTGATGACTCTGTACGATTCCATCATTTCATTTTATGCTCTGTGTGTTGCTAGGAAGGAAGAAAAATGTTTTTATGTTTCTATTGACCTTCACTTGAGGTAGAGAATTGATTTTAACTCTTTGCTGGAGCCAGAGAAATGCATTGGGCATCTCAGAAATGCTTGCATGCATTAAAAAAGTTTTTATGTTTATGTTGTTCTTCATTTGAGATAGGAAAACGATCTTTATCCCTGCATATTCTCATTGTGTTGGGAAAACAATGGTTTGGCATCTCGGTAGGATGAAACCGTTTTGTGGATTATCTCTTCTTATCATGGGCTTGTTTTTAAATGTGCTCTGTATTCCATTTTGGGTTCATAAAACATTGATGCCGACTCGTGTTCCTGGGGTATAACATGAATGCTTCCTGGACATTCATTATAAATGATGAGATGATGTTAGTGGTGTGAGCACATTCATTATAAATTATGACATGTTGTTAGTGGTGTGAGAGTGCTCATTTACCTTGTTTTGATACGTTGTTGTATATGGTGCTCCTCTTATACAACTACACCTGTTGTTGACATGCAATTTCTTTATTGCTTCATTTTACTTCCTATGTGTGAATTGTGCTTTAATTATTATGTAACGGTGTTACTTATACCATGGTTACACCCTTATGCTTGTGACAGGAAATGGCTATGTTCTTACATACCTATATTATAAAGGGGTATGCTTTATATATATATATAGTATAGCATGATTACAGTTCATATATACTGTAGAAATGACTAATATTTTATACAATGTAGAAATGGTTACATTTTATATATATGGGATGTATTAAATGAATTTGTGCTATACATCATATAGAAGAGTTATGTGGAATATATAGATTGTCATACAATGAAGATTTGTCTACACATTGTGTAAAATGATTAAGCTTCATATAAATTATACATGATTTTATTTTACTAGAGTATGTAAAATGACCATGTTTATATATACCTTTCAATGTTTATATATATATATATATTATGGATTGGATGGGTGCATATTGTCAATGTATATATCTACTTCATATCATGGTTGAGTATGCTTTAATGCATTGATTTTCCTCACGCATTGATTTTCGTTTACATAGAGGCAATGACGGTCAGTGTTACCTTTTATCTATCAATTGCATGTTGAATGCATAGATTGCATATCGAATGCATTGGATAGGTGTTATGCACATGTTTATTCTGTTTGTACCACTTTATGTCTGTCCGTTACACGTCGAATGCATAGTTTGCATGTTGAATACATTGGAGAGGTTGTATATACATATTCAAGCTATTTTTTTTTATATACACCTTTTGTGTGGTCACATGTCGAATGCGTGTCTTATGTTTCATCTACATTTGTTTGGATGCTTGTCTCATATGATATGTTTGATTGCATGCTGAATGTTTGAGTGCATGTCTAATTCTTGGGTGGCTTGTCATATGCACCGGTTTTATTACTTATGGTATTACCGCCGAGAACAACACCAAGCTATGGACGAGGTTAGGACACAAGAAGTGTCTAGGTAGGAGTACTACCCTTGGCTGCAAGAGTGCTGCATTAACCTCTAGAGTTGTGGGTGGTTAGTTCTAGGGCGATGAGACTTAGAGACTCGCTATCCCCCTATGGATCACCATGTTCAGCTTGGGGATGGCCTTTGGATGGACTGCGTATATGTCGTCGAAGAGCCTATGGTTGGGTGGAGCATTGCATTGCCCACATTATTTTCCCTTAGTGAAATGATTATGTTTTGTCATTTAATTTGATGTATCTCGATTTTTTTTTCAACATATATCTGGAGTTTGGGTATTATGTTTTATAGTACTAATGAAATGTTTTGAGTATGATTAGTACAGGAATAAGACGACAGAAAGAATAAGCATCCCTCAGTCTTACCAAGGTGGTAAGAGAAGTATGTTTGTAAATTTATCTTGCGCATGGATATATATATGTTGGCTCATCTAATTGTTTCCTTATTTGTAGTCGACATGAATGAAAGTAAAGATTATGTTTATATTTTCATGTACTCATATATAGTTGATTGTTGGATGGCCACAAGAAAGAGGTTACCTTTGATTGAAAATATATTTCAATATGATGCTAACCCTAGGGAAGTTTATTGTCATATACATGCTTAGAGATTTACCATTCTATGTCATTGATGTGAGAACATATATTAGACATTACATTTGATGGACAAGCACATGATTGTGAATGCATAAAATAATGAATGAGCTTCTTGTGCATTATAATGAATGTGTAAATTCTTATGTGGATTATGATTGTAACAGGACCTTAGATCAGTTTGCATTGGAAATGATATATGTAATGATACGTGTGAGAAGAACATGTTGGTATGCAATTTGTGGTTGATGTAAAATAGATTAGCCGTTATAACATAGCCTAAGGTTATTATTACACCTTGTGACATAGTCCACGGTTGACTTAGTATTCGTTTGGTGTAAGAGAAAGACTTGACATGTTTTCATTTTATTATGCATGTGCTTAATTGTGTCACCAGCATCTTAATAGAAGTATGACGTGCCGCAACCATTAAATTGTCTTTAACTAAGAGTCTCAATAATTAATTATTTTATGCATAAAGGACTTTGTTAATTAATGCTCTCTTTATAAGCATTTATTATTTCCGCGTTTACAATTATTAACCATTAATGTTGATTATTAATTTATCTTTTTTATGAAATTATCGGGATGTTACAAGGGGTGACTTCCATCATGGTGGAGATAGATTACATCCATTTTTATGTTTAGCTTGAGGGGGGGGCTTTCTTCCTACTGGGTTTTCCCTCTTTCCTCACTTACCTTATTTTAAGCATTTTTTGGATTATTGTATTGGGGTGACCTTTGGTCTTAGTAACCAAGACCCTACATTTTAGTTTTTTACATCATAGCATAGTTTGAGGGGGGGTGTTAAGATATCTCATCATTCAGTATGTACTTTGCATGTATTTTGCATGCATCCACATGCTTCCTAGTCATCAGCTTGGTACCTCCAGCACCTAGTCCCTAGTCTCCCAGCACTCGGGAGCTACTTTCCACTCAGTTTCAACCCTCCTAGCCTATCATGTGCCCATTTATCAAATTCCACGGCAGAAGGGTGCCTTTCTCACCCACCAGTCCAGTTTACTTCACTTAGCCACCATTCTTTCCTTAATTTAAGGCTATACTGACTCCTTACTGCTGTTATCACTCTGATTGACCTCTGATGAGACATGACTACCTGTTCTGAGTTCAGTTAACTCCTCATGCGCCCTCCACTGAGCCTCCATCCATACATTACTGCCTCTTAACATCAGTTACACTTATTACACTCAGTTATACTTAATTAGCCTCATCTAGACTCAGTTTGACACCTGTCTGACAGTTACTTGTGCATTGATGACCACCAGTGATGATGATGAGGACTCCTAGTTGGAGCCAAGCTATGCCATGTAGTATATTCAAATGACCTTCTTGGCTAATTCTAATTGCTCACTCATTGTGACAGTATTGTATTGTATTTTCACCCTTATTGGGATTATAGAGCATTGATGCATGCTTTTGCACAGTTTACACCATATTTTCTAAGTTTCATTTATTGTGATTGATTTACTTGTTCATTAGATATGTTGTGACTAATTTTACATTTACTTATGTTCTTCTACTTTGAATCCGCTGAGACTAATGGGTCCATTTATAGTCTATGGAAGTATTGTTTTGGTAATTATATTAAAGCTCCTTGTTGAGCCACTGTTTATATAAAGTATTTACGCACTTGTTTGGCTGGTTAACTAGGTGCCTTGTTACTAAACTCTAATCGCTTTATTATTAATGGGTGAAATTGCTCTTTAGATGTATCTTGTAAATTCTAAGAGCTTGAAGGTTTGGGGAAAGGTGACATTGGTCCTGACTTACCTAGCTTAAATGCTAACACATGTGTTACCCTTATTTTGCAGGTGTTTAAGGAAAACAACCTAATCTAGCTCATTAAAGAAATTTGCAACAAAACATAATAGATTTTTATCCAATTATTAAAGTGAGTAGTTATCTATGTCATGGTAGTGAAATTGAGATGGTAAAAACACTAACACTCGTACAGTATAGAGAGTGGGTATGTATTTCGTTGGTAGTGGGGGTAGGTGGTATTAATGTGGTCCATGTGCTGGTCACATAGTCACGTTGTTCAACTGGAGTATGGTGAAACCCTAAGTCCAAGCAGCTAGTCTTGTTTGTACTATAGTTTTATGTTGTCGTTGGTTCGTGGAGGTCGCTCAGTGCTGGTACTGGTTATTATGGCCATCGGGACGATGTTAGGCCATGAGCATTGCTCAGGCCCACGCTCAATCGAGTGAAAGGATAGCACGTGCTGAAACTTGATTAAGGTAACTCTGTATCCCTATACTTTGTCCAACTTCTAAAAATCATTCGATACAACTATTTTCTATTTTAGCTTTATGATTCATGGCTGATACTTTGATTTCCTTTTGACAGGGATTCAATGTTGGAAGTTTCGAGCTCAGCATGGGTGAAGTATCTAGAGCAGAGTGATTTAAGATCACGAATGTTTCCGGGTAAGTCTCGTTCGTCGTGACCATTCCTCCCTCCATGTGAAACGATGTATGATCTGGTCTACTTGCTAAGGAGGTGTGTCCACTATGTAGTTTGGGTACGGATATCGTTCGGGGTTCCAAACTTCTATTTTTAATGCTCAGTTTGTTTTCTCTTGGTGGTTCATGGGAAATTTTATTATAAGGGAACTTTTCCCAAGGATAATGTATAAGCTCTTGTTCTTATTATTTATACAGACCGAGGAAGGCTTTTTGGACAGAGGATGCCCAGTTATGGTAATGTATTTGAAAAATCTAAAAAAAATGTAATGCATTTTATTCTGTATGTTGGTACTGAAAATGAGCCCTTGATTTAGTGATGATGTGGTAATTATTTCAATGCTCCTAAAGAATTCCTTTTAACTTTGTATAAATTTTAATACTTTATTCATGAAAATACTAAATGTTTTATGTTTGTTTAATAATGGGGTTTACGTCTTTTACTGGATGAATGAATTGTAAGTTTGTGAAACTTTGTGCCACAGAAAGAGAAATAGTTCACTACTGAAGCTAAACGTTTGGTTAGGAAAAGAATCGATTTGTGGAGGCGTTGTTTTGTTTTACAACGAAAGTGATTCAGATATATAATAGGGTGTTTTACTCCTCAAGATTTATATCTGGGCAGAGCCCTATTGTTGTTATCGAAACTATGTTTCTCTTTTTACCTACAAGGATTGCATAGTAATTAAATTTATGTGTACGGTTCAGTTTACTAAATGACATCTATACAGATATACAATTGATCAAAGATGTCCTACATTTTCATAAATCTGAGTATTGATTTGGTTTTGGGTGTAACGGAAGAATTGAAACAGTGATCTTTTTTTTTGTAAATAAAAGCAGAACTATATATTACTTGCTGATATAGAGTACAAAGCTAGTCCACAACATCAGAGGCATTCCCGACCAAGAGAGGTCAAACAAGAACCCATGACCATCATTTAGTGACAAAACTAAAGCAAAGAACTCACGACTTTGTTGCCAAATAGGAGGTTGACATAAACAGTTTAACCATGAGTTCAGTATAGTCTTCATAAAACTAAAATGACAAATACATACTAGACTTTGATAATTACCATATACCCTATTAGGACAAAACAAAAGTACTGAACTTAAACGAAACACTTTAATCAATGGTAACAGTCTGTGGGCTCCTACCAGCAGAGACCGGGGTTGGAGCCTTGCGGTAGCCCCTATCCCAAATCTCAGACGCAAACAGAGAAGAATCAAGTAGATGGCTATAATATTCCTCCTCCTGAAGGCATAGCGAACATTGAGAAGGGTCACAGATCCCACTTTTCCTCAAATTTTCACTAGTGAGGATCCTTTTCCAAACTACCAGCCAGCAATACACATCTATTTTGGGCCACTTGTTCATGCCCCAAACTTTGCCCCAGATTTGCCTCTCCTCTTCGTCATCATGGATTCTGATCTCATACACCTCCTTGATGCCAAAGGTACCTTTCTGCGAATTACCCCATCGTAATTTATCTGGCGTTGCACTTGATTTGATAAAACGTTCCTTCAAAGTGGAATCAAAAGATGATAGGGATCCATCTTCATAAATATTGTCCCAACTTCAAACCCTCAGCCATTGCGTATGCCAATCATGGTCATTATGATTCCAGTAGTGAGCTACCTTTGTTTTTCCTGAGGCTAAGCCTCCTTCTTTTATGATTAGCCATCTGGGATCGACGCCTAGAATGGGTAATTGATTCCACGAATCTTCCCGAAAATTGGCTAGTTCCCCATTATGGATTTCCCAAAAGCAATGATCCTGGACCAGGCGACTTGCATCAAAGGCCTCTAACCAAATGTGAGATCCTTGCTTGACTTCATTGAACCTGATTAGGAATCTGATGTCTCTATCCCGAGCATACTTGATATGCCAAAGTTTAGCCCAAGGTTCCGTTTGATGATTGCACCATCGCCACAAGAGTTTTGCTCCATAGACCTCACTCAGAATTTCAGGGTCTCTTAATCCAAGCCACCCCTTATCTTTAGGTTTGCACACTTTTTCCCATCCAGCTAGAGAGAATTTCGCCTTGTTTTTCCTGCTGCCACAGATGAAGGATCTTTGGATGCTTCGAATATCCCTTAGGATAGATTTGGGCGTAGATAGCATCGAGAACAAATAAACAGGCATGGCTTGTAGGACCGATTTGACCAAAGTAAGCCTACTGGGAAAGTTGTGGGGGTGTATAGTCCAGTTAGAGAGTCTTTTCCTCATTCTATCCACCAAATCATTCTAAGAAACCTTACGAATAGTGTTATCCGAGAGGGGAGCCCCAAGATACTTGGAAGGGAAGGATCGATGTGCAAAACACAAAATCCGAATGATGTTGCGCTGGGTAATACCAGGAGTATTGAGGAAGAACACTTGAGATTTTACGGGGTTAACTTCCAACCTCTAAGATTTTGCAAATAGCTCCAGACATCGTTTGAAGGATCTAGCTTTTTGGACTGAAGGGTGCCCCATTAACATGGTATCATCAACAAACTATTGATGAGTTTGTTTTTTCAGTCCATCATGTAAAGTAAGGTCTCGAATTCCCCCAGATATAGCTTGAGACTGCAGGAGTCTACTAAGCCCTTCAGCCATAATAATAAAGAGAAATGGAGAAAGGAAGTCACCTTGCCTAATACCCTTGGATGCTTCGATCAGCCTGGTGGGGGATCCATTAAGAAGGATGGAGAAGAAGGGAGTGGAGACCAGATTCATGACCCAATTGATCCAAGTCTGATTGAAACCGAAAGCTCCCAAAATACTACACATGTATTGCCAGTTTAATTTATCATAGGCCTTTTCTATGTCTAGTTTCACAAGCATGCCAGGTTTCTTCAAAACCCTGAGAGAGTGTAAAGTTTCATGGACCAAAATTATACCATCCACAATCTGTTTGCCCTCCATAAACCCGGACTGTTTCCGGCTTATGAGAACGGGGAGAAGAGGCTTAAGCCGATTTGCAATGACTTTGGAGATGATATTGTAAATCACATTGCATAAGGCGATTGGTCTGAACTTACTTGGGGAATCTCCTCCTTCCTCCTTAGGGATAGGGAGAGGAAAGTAGCGTTGAAGGACTTCAAGATGCCCCCACTGCATCTAGACTCCTCAACAATTTGATGGACATCAAACTTAACAAGGTCCCAAAAGTGGTGGAAAAAGTTGGATGTAAAACCATCTGGGCCCGGAGCCTTATCCAGAGCCATTTGGAACATGGTAGTCTCAACTTCTTGCATAGAGACCATCTTGTTGAGAGCCTCATTGTGAGCCTGGGAAACAATACTGAGAATGAGAGAAGTGATCTGGGCAATGTCAGGATCATGATCCCTATGATCCTCTTTAAGCACTGTCTTGAAGTGGTGAACAAGCTCTTCTTCAATTTCTTCTCTGGTCTTGGCGATATTCCCATTGGAAGTGCGAATTTTTGAGATTTTGGATCTGTGCCTATTTTGAATAACAGAGTTGTGGAAAAACCTAGTATTTATTTCCCCTTCTTGAAGCCACTGAATTCAAGATTTTTGCTTCCAGAGGGTTTCCTCCAGCCTTTCCCTTGCTTCAAGATTCTCTAGAGTGAGAAGCTCACACTTTTTCAGCTCATCGCTCCACCCTTCCTCCATCCCAAGTTTTTGAATTAGCTCAAGATCCAATATAAGATTCTCTTTGTCTGCAAAAATATTACCATACTCCTCCTTATTCCAAACACAAATTTTGGCCTTCAGGGCTTTTAGTTTTTGTTGGAATTGGTACATCCGAGATCCTTCCAGGGGGACCAATTCCTTCCACCACTGGCCCACCAAATCCTTGAAGTCCTTGTGGTCTAACCAAAATTTCTCAAAACGAAAATCTCTGAGCAGGTTGTTAGCAGACAGATCCCACGTGAGGCACACTGGCCAATGATCAAAACCAGCAGTAGGTAGGACACTAGCATTGACCTCCACTACTTCCCGAGCTATGTCCTCTGTTGTCAAAAACCTATCCAATCTGGAAGCAACTAGATGGGGTCCACCCCTCTTGTTTTTCCATGTGAACCACCCATTTATAGTCTCCACATCAATCACTGGCTGTGGCTTAAAATACCCCTGAAACTTTCTTGGTATCTGTCCAGAAGTCTACGCTCACCTTTTTTCTTTTCTAGGGAGGCGATCAGATTGAAATCCATGCCAACCATCCAAGATCCCTCCGAGGCTTCCAGAGAGATGCAAGACAATAACTAAAGAAAAGCCTCCTTAGGAAGAGCCATACTGGGACCATAGACATTGACCAAAGTTCCTTTCACCACTAAATCGATAATACTAAAATCACATATTAGAGAAAACCTATTAGCTCTCCAATTAGACAGCAACACAAACCTAGGGTTCCACAAGATAGCCATACCTCCGGCCATGCCTATGGCATCTGTGGCCATAACCTTCGCGCCCCTCCATAATCTTTGTCTGTGCTTCCCCATGGTTTCAGAAGAGCACTTGGTTTCCTGCAGAAAAAGCACATCAGGACGCTCCTGCTTCACCTTCCTTGTGAGAGCCCTAATTTTCCTGGGATGATTACACCCCCTAAAATTCCAAGTTTTCATCTTCATTGGGGAACCTTGGCAGATTCAGAGAAGGCCTCCTTAATCATGGGATACATCCCTGATTCCACAAGCTTCACTCCTATTTCTGCAATGGGTTGTTTATTGGATTTTCTGCCTTTCTTGGAGTCCTTGGAGGATGATTTCTGTTTGAACCCAGATTGGGCATCTTCCCTAATACCCAATTTTGGAGAGGCTTTAGACTTGATAATGGCTTCTTGGAGGAGTTCAAGCTGCCTACGGGACACATAGCCCTTCCCCTTTGTATCGCACTCCTTCTCGATTTCATCCAAACCCAAATCTCCCAAATCAACCTCCTCTTCCCCATCGTCTTCCATAGTGTCTAGGGCCACCCCCGGAGATGCAACCTGAGATTGAGGCATAGATTCAGTAGGGGGCTCCTCGACCTGAGAACTCTTTCCTTTTAGTATTTTCTCTCCTTTATCATCCACTTCCTCCAAGATCTTATATGGATTTTGATCCAAGGTTCCATTATCATTCTTCCCTTTCCCTTTCTTCTGGGCCTCCCCAGATTTACTTCTCCTTCTGCTTTTGACCTAGGATAAAACCTCCTTATCCTTGATTCCCACCGAATCAGAGGTCGGGGGAGGCACTGGAGGAGATGTCTGAGGACAATTCCTTCCAAAATAACCATATTCATGGCACGATCTGCATCGAAATGGTCATTGATCATAATCAATTGGTTGGATCCACTCCTCATCTTCGTAGTTCAGTTTGATGGCTTGGGGTAATTCTTTGGATATATCCATGTACACACAGATATGGGGACATGATGTGTACCTCTGCTTCTTTGTCTGTTCTGCAACTTTAACAAATTCGCCAAGTGAGTTGCTTATATCTTGTAAAATCTCCAGATCCCAGAATTCATATGGAAAGGAATAGAGTCTAATCCATACAAGGGAAATCTTTACATCCTCCTTGTTAGGCTTAAAACGTTCCTTCCATGTTCTAAGATACAGGCCAGCCGAGAAGAAAAAGTAGGGGCCTCCCTCGAGAATTCTATCCCGATCTTCCACATTGAAGAAAATTATGGTGAAGAAACCCTTGGCTCCCAATTGTAGATCATATTGCCCTTTTGGGTTCCATATCTGTTTGATCCAGCTAACAAGATCTCTCTCCCTAGGCCATATCCCAATAAATTTTCCAATTAGGGCCTTTTCCTTCCATTGTTCCACCTTGTCTCAAACCTTTTATGCACGGACCATGATGGATGGGATGGCTGAGGATTTGGGAAGACATCCACCAGGACCCATCTTCCTTTTCACCCCACTGTCTCCATCTTGAGTGTTTAGCTCCCTTGATACCATCTCCACCTCCGCGTGATTGAAACCCTCTGAGGTCCCCTCCAACGACAGAGCCTTGCTCATCTTCTGGGGAGCAAGCATGCCTACAACCCCACCTCACACCCTGCGCTGACCCATAGAAGGAAAATGGTGCAAAAACTTATCTGTCGTTCTTCAAAAACCTAGTGATCCGTACCTCCCAAAATTCCCATCAGTTCTCATTCTAATGTACATTTGTTACTCCTGGAAATGGTGATCTTTAAATGCTTGATTGGAGACCATTTAAAATGGATAGGCAAACTGTTTTCCAGTATGTGAACTTTCTGGTTTGAACTTTTCAGGGCTAGGCCCTAACTAAAAGATTCATGGTTTTATTATGGAAACTCTATCTTTGTATATTTTATTGATAAAAGACAACTTGATAATTTTTATTCTTCGGGTCTTTAAAACAAAAGAAAAATCTCGAGTGGGAAGAAATCATTGCTGGATTTTGCATGGAGTTTCCCTAGTGGATAAGACGCCTTTGCACAACGAAAAGACTCTTATCCTGTAGAGTTTATTGACGCCTAATTGTTTTTAATAATAAAATCTCTTTTAGATTTATTTAGCTAAGACTGTGTAGCCAAGCCATGGTTCTTTGTTTATAATAAATTGTCAACAGAGGTGTGGCTTTCCATCCAACACTGGATTCCGTATGAAAAACTAGCTTGCTAAATGTG
This sequence comes from Larix kaempferi, assembly GCA_027924585.1. NCBI lineage: Eukaryota > Viridiplantae > Streptophyta > Pinopsida > Pinales > Pinaceae > Larix > Larix kaempferi. The sequence continues at coordinate 1,094,987 of BSBM01001169.1, forward strand.
TGATTAGAACTCCTAGAGATTCGATCCTTAACTCGAGAAGATAACTTGGAGTTCTATATGTTTATCAAATTGATTTTATGTTTTCCATGCAACGCTTACTTGAAGGATCGCGTAGAAGAAAAATTCTAGGGTTTACAAGGAATAATTTTGATCTCTTTAATTTGCATAGATGTTTGTCATTAATTTTAATTTTGATTATGATGTTATGAATCTTTTGCCCTAAATTTTCGTATAAGCTTAATCACTTAAAGTTTTGTTAAAACAAAAGAACATAGATCTACCCTAAACTAAAAACAGTAAATCTATCAAGGGATAAATCTATTTATAAAATTTTATAACAACCCAGGTGCCATGACCTTTCTTTTATAGAGCTGTTCATGGACCGATAGAAAAACAAGGGAACAATATCTAAATAAAATTTATGAGGACAATTTGTAGATAGAAAATTATGATGACTAACATTCAGCTTATGACCCTACAATAGAACTAGAATTTGAAACACCCTATCCTAAAACAGAAATAGAAATTTGACCACTCTATTCTCAAACAAAAATAAAATCTGAAACACCCTATTCTAAAATAGAAATAAAATCTTAAACAGGGCAGAATGTAACCTCATACTTGAGATGATGCTTGTTTGCACTAGTTCTATAACCCTGCACACCCCAAACATCAATTAATTGGAAATACTCTACTTCTAACCTGTAGAACAATACTCGGGTCACCTCAGGGCTGCCAAGTTCCTCCCAACCATTGATCTAGAACTGTTCCTGGTTCTTACCTAGATCACCCCCAAGCTGGTTCGACATGCAAGTGAAATCTAGGGGACTTGGGCCATGGTTGTTTACAAATGAGACGTTATATATTCTTCCTTAAGGATTTGGCACTTTCCTCTCGTAATACCATAAGACAATGATAATGAGGTCGATCCCTTTTTTTGGGAAAGGTCTTAGTATTTATAGGTAAACTTTTGGTAAGGCAGTTGAGTTAACATAAGTATTTTAACTGCCTTTTTGAAATTAACTCCTAGTTCGAATTTTGTGAGACATAATTAAAGTCCCTTTTAATTATAAGGCTTCTCTTCATCTAGGACTCTTTTTTGAATGTTTCCTTTAACTTGATATTTGAAAACTCGTCACTTTTATTTATTTAACTTATTAGAATTAAATATACATATATATAATTATTTAAACTTTACTTATTTGCTTTGTGTATCTATCTTCTTTATTTAGATATTTCTCCTATGTATAAATATATAGGTAGACTTTACTTGTTTATCTTTATTATTTAAATGACTTCATATATATATATATATATATATATATATATATATATATATATATATATATATATATATATATATATATATATCCTATTTATATATATATATATATATCCTCTTTATATATATATATATATATCCTCTTTATTATTTATGCATTTACTTAGCATAATTTTATGGTCAATGTTTTCCTTACCTTAGGTTAATTCTTTTCAACAAGACCTTTGGTGGGAGTGGTTGGTAGGCTAAGATAGGTACCCCTAAATTTCCCTTGCATGCTTGATTACCTTGTTTTTGTGGCAGCTCCTGCAGTATTTGATGAGAGATGAATAGTGATTCAATTAATCATTTGAAAAAGTATGATGAGGGTTGGTGCTATTCAAAGTCTTTCCAACTCAACACCCTTAATTATGGTAACCCCAAGTGCTATTCATAGCGTAGGATCAACAATCTCACATGGGTGTTATGCTAGTGAAATTCCAGAGATTCTCGCTCAACACTAGTTCTAGGATGTATTTGTGAGATACACCTAATGATACAATGGACAAAGATCCGGTGCTCCAGATATTATGTTGAACATCAAGTTGGAGTGCTCTAGGGCTTATGCCCAACACTCTATGCACATCGGGGATTACACCCAGCACATAATAAAAGTCATGTATGTATATCGGGGCTTACGCCCGACACATAGGGCATCCTTATACATCAGGGCTTATGCCCAACACATAGGGAATCCATGTACATCGGGGCTTATGCCCAACACATAGGTCATCCATGTGCTCCAGAGCCTACGCTCAACACATAATAACAGGTCAAAGTCTCAGGATATTACATCCCTCCCTTCTTAGAACAACACTATCCCGATGTTAGGGACCCAAATGAAACCCTGGGACCAGGCAAGGTAAGCATCTTTCATCGTGGTTTCATCCCCTATGTGACCCCATGTATTCAAGTTCTTGCTTACTTCAAGATCTTATCGAAACTTCCTTAACCCCTTACCTGCAATAACCTTAACTATTGTCAATCCCATGACATATAATCATAATCATCACATTGTTAGTCAATCTTTGGCGTCTCTTGCTTTTTTACCTATACTTTTCACCAACAACACAAGCTGTTTCTAGTGTTTCATCATAAGACACATCCATTTCGATGATCTTTCAAAAATAAGTTAGTACATAAGTAATAATTTTCCTTTGCACATAATTTGAATATGGTTCACTTCAGAAATTAGTTTAGAATATAAGTAATACTTTTCCTTTGCACATCCTTTGCATATGGTCCTCTTCAGAAATCAGTTTAGAATATAAGTAATAATTTTACTTTGCACATAATTTGCATATGGTTCACTTCAGAAATCAGTTTAGAATATAAGTAATAATTTTCCTTTCCACATAATTTGCATATGGTTCACTTCAGAAATCAATTTAGAATATAAGTAATAACTTTCCTTTGCACATAATTTGCATATGGTTCACTTCAGAAATAAGTTTTAGAATATAAGTTATAATTTTCCTATTTCTTGGCACGACACTTCTTTTCCAAGTACCCTTAGTCATTCTCTACTTGTCTTTCCTTGAAAAAGAAAACATATTAATGTTTCATAACTTGAACTGTGTATGAAAGTAACATATGCATAATCTAAGCATAATGCATAACATATGTATAACATGAGTATAAACAACTCTGGGTGTGTTTAGAGTATACTAGCTCAATACTCAAATAGGATTTGTCAAACTAGGTGTTCGTGAGCATAACATTACGTAAGTTTCCTATCTTTATTACAATTGTAGGGTAGTTACAAGGTCTGTTTATTAGCCCTTTTTGTACATTTGTCAAATAGTTTGCACATGTGAAGTAAGCATAACATGAATCAAAGCAGAATTTGAAAACTCGTATTTGTAATAGTACTAATATATACATATGTAGGTAGTTCAGCCCGTGAGCATAAGATATGGCTATGGTAATTTATCTCGGACCGATTCTCGCGATCATGATGAATACCTTTACAAGGATTGGGGTCCTATAATATGGTGTAGTGCAAAACTATTTATGTGTGTTTGGAGGTTTCTTCCCGATTCAACATTAGGTCCTATTAATATTTTCAAAATTCGGTTAACACTCTATGTTTATTTTAAATATGCTAAACATATTTTTTAAACAGAACATGGTAATTATAGTATCTTGTAACAAGCAGGTGTCAATTATTTCAATAATTCTAAATTTCTTGAGTTGATTGCTATACATATGTCATTAATAAATCACCTAGCATTTCTCGTAGTAGGATCATTTTGTTCCTCTTTCAACTTCTTAAATAGGCTAAACTATTCATGCTACCTGTTTTTAAACAGACATACCATTACTTTTTGAAATTACCACATGTATTACCTTTCGTTCACAAGGCTTTGGTGTAGTCTCTTGCATCCTCTATGCACCTGCAGGCTTCACTTACAACTTCTTTCCCGATGTTTAACATAACACTTATTAAGCTTTTGTTTTGATTGTATACAAACATATTTTTTTCCACCAAGCATTATCATGTGCAATGTTAATGCATTCGCTCCCCCTCTTTTCGACAAGTATAGTTGAAACTGGATTCATACATATCTTTCTACGGTTTCATACTTTAAATATCGGTTGATACCTTTATGAACTCGTATATTATACTCTTAGTATGGCTATTGTTATTTAGGTATTTCCCCACGAAACTTTAACACAAAGTTCTCAGTAATAACCTTCTTGAAATTTTTATTGTAATTCATCTTGTAGTTTTTAGATATGTAAACGTGTCATGCACATATACTTGTATTTTTAATATGTAATTCTAATGTCATTCATTTGTCCCTGTTTTCCTATTTTTAGTACTCATGACATAAGATGCATCATAGCATATGTTAATCACATGTGTATTAATAATCATACCAGCTGCTTCAAACAAAATTTGTATGACCAAGTACAACATCTACCAACTTTCATGAATTTTAACTACTCCTATCGAGTTTCTGTGACTCTTCTCAGGCTTCTACATTTTGTTTATGTGTCGCTAGTATTTTAATATATAAATCCTTCTAGTTCATGTTTCCGACACTATGTATTTGAATGGTTTAGATCTCCTCTAACTTTCTATACTATGGGATAAGAGCATGCCCTGACTTGCTACTCATGCAAGAGGGTAATTATTTCTATCCTTATCGGAATATTGCATACAACATTTTTAACATATTTTTGAACCTCGAAGTTTATTTTATGTTTCTTTGGTACTTACGATTTATGGTGAGACAAATGTGAGCATATGTTTTCAATTATTAAAGGTCAATGCATACTGATGCATCTAGCTAGTCTTGCTAAGTTTTGGAATTATTTTCATGCCATTACTAGTCATGACCTTTATTATAGGTTTTAAGTATCTCTTATAAATGACTTATGTCCCTCTTTATTAAGTATAATCACTTATACCGTACTAAATTGTGGATGCACTCTGTAGTTGTGTGGTAATCCTACTCAAGGTTCTTTGATGTTTTGTTTCTAACCTTCTATGTAGAAGATAATTACTATGTTTATGCATGCCTACTTCATGACTTCACGATCATACAGGAGGTGAACATATTCATTTGTATCCTTCGGTTTACCTGACTAAAGGTGTTAAACCCTATTATCTTTTAATTGGGACCTAAAAAGTTGTCCTAATACATAGGTATTTTAAACATTTCCCCTCCTATGTAGTCCTTCCTACTTGTTGGACTCTATAAAACAATATCTAAATGTCATACGAGTTTAGTTTATTTTATATATATATTATGCATGTCGATAAGATAACGAGATCCTGATCAGATATTTTACTACTGTCGTTCTCTTTTGCGTCCATGATTCAGTTTGTATTTTATACCTGGATTATTCGGCCAGTCAGTAAAAAAGACAAAATCTGTTAGCTTTTGTAAGAATAAATCATACGTATATATTGTTTGAAAACATTTCTGCAGCAGATGTCTTTGTAGTGAGCCCAAAATGTCTCTAAGTGTTGTAACTGGTCTCTGATACCACTTGTAATGTTACTAAAACTGTAAAAATTAAAAAAATTATGTCGGGGATATTATCATCTTTTGGCACTTAATATTTATTTAAAATAAATTTCAACACTGAATAATTATTACTATGAGAGACACATGCAACCTATAGATTTCAATTTTACTTATGTTCTTCTTCTTTGAATCAACTGAGACTAATGGGTCCATTTATAGTCTCCGGAAGTATTGTTTTGGTAATTATCTTAAAGGTCCTTATCGAACCAATGTTTATATACAGTATTTACGCACTTGTTTGGCTAGCTAACTACATGTCTTGTTACTAAACTCTAATCGTTTTATTTTTAATGGGTGAAATTGCTCTTTAGATGTATCTTGTAAATTCTAAGAGCTTGAAGGTTTGGGGAAAGGTGACAATGGTCCTGACTTAGTTAGCTTAAATGCTAACAAATGTCTTACCCTTATTTTGCAGGTGTTTAAGGAAAAGAACCTAAGCTAGCTCATTAAAGAAATTTGCAACAAAACATAATAGATTTTTATCCAATTATCAAAGTGAGTAGTTATCTATGTCATGGTAGCGAAATCGAGATGGTAAAAACACTAACACTCCTCCACTATAGAGAATGGGTATGTATTTCGTTGTAAGTGGGGGTAGGGGGCATTAATGTGGTCCATGTGCTGGTCACATAGTCACATTGTTCAACTGGAGTATGGTGAAACCCTAAGTCCAAGCGGCTAGTCTTATTTGTGTTATAGTTTTCTGTTGTCGTTGGTTCATGGAGGTAGAGAAGTGTTGGTAGTGGTTACTATGGCCATCGGGCCAGTGTTAGGTGATGAGCATTAATCAGGCCCACCATCAATCGAGTGACAGGATAGTGCGTCCTGAAACTTGTTTAAGGTAACTCTGTATCCCTATACTTTGTCCAACTTCTAAGAATCATTCGATACAACTCTTTTATGTTTTACCTTTATGATTCATGGCTCATACTCTACTTGTATTTTAACAGGGATTCAATGTTGGAAGTTTCGATCTCAATGTGGGTGAAGTATCTGGATCAGAGGGATTTAAGAACACAAATGTTTCCAGGTAAGTTTGGTCCATCATGACCTTTCCTCCCTCCATGCAAAATGATGTATGATCTAGTCTACTTGCTAAGGAGGTGTGTCCACTATGTAGTTTGGGTGCGGATATCCTTCGGGGTTCGAAACTTCTATTTGCAATGCTCAGTTTTCTCTTGGTGGTTCGTGGGAAAATTTATTGTAAGGGAACTTTTCCCAGTGAGAATGTATAATATCCAGTTCTTATTATTTATACATCCCGGGGAAGGTGTTTTGGACAGAGGATGCCCAATTATGGTATTGTATTTGAAAATATAAAAAAAAATGTAATACATTTCATTATCTGTGTTGGTACTGAAAGTGAGCCCTTGATTTAGTGATGATTTGGTAATTATTTCAATGCTCCTAAAGAATGTGTTTTAACTTTGTATAAATTGTAATACTTTATTCCTGAAAATACTGAATGTCTTTTGTTTGTTTAATAATGGGGTTTATGTCTTTTACTGGATGAATGAACTGTAACTTTGTGAAATGTTGTGCCAGAGAAAGAGAAATAGTTCACTACTAAAGATAAACGTTTGGTTAGAAAAAGAATCGATTTGTGGAGGCATTGTTTTGTTTTATAACTAAATTGATTCAGATATACAATTGGGCGTTTTACTCCTCGAGATTTATATCTGGGCAGACCCCTATTGTTTCTATCGAAACTATGTTTCTCCTTTTACCTACAAGGATTGCATAGTAATTAAATTTATGTGTACTGTTCGGTTTACTAAATGACATCTATACAGATATAAAATTGATCAAAGATGTCCTACGTTTTCATAAATATGAGTATTGATTTTGTTTTGAGTGTAAGGGAAGAATGGGAACAGTGATCTTCTTTAAATGCTTGATTGGACACCATTTAAAATGTATAGGCGAACTGTTTTATAGTATGTGAACTTTTCAAGGCTAGGCCCTAATTAAAAGATTCGGGGTTTTATTATGGAAACCCTCTGTCTGTATATTTTATTGATAAAAGACAGCTTGATAATTTTTATTCTTGAGGGTTTTAAAAAAAAAAAAATCTTGGGTGGGGAGAAATCATTATTGGCTTTTGCGTGGAGTTTTCCTGGTGGATAAGACGCCTTTTCACAGCGAAAAGACTCTTATCCTGTAGAGGTTCTTGACCCCTAATTGTTTTTAATAAGCAAAGCTCTTTTAGATTTATTTAGCTAAGACCGTGTAGCCAAGATATGGTTCTTTGTTTATAATAAATTGTCAATAGAGGTATCGTTGTCCAGCCAACGCTGGATTCCGTATGTAAAAACTAGGTCACTAAATGTGTGATTGGACCTTCGAGAGATTCGATCCTTAACTGGAGAAGATAACCTGGAGTTCTCTATGTTTATCAAATTGATTTTCTATTTGTCATGCAGTGCTTAGTTGAAGGATCACGTAGAAGAAAAATTCTAGGGTTTAAAAGGAATAATTTCGATCTCTTTAATTTGCATAGATATTTTTCGTTAATTTTAAGTTTGATTATGATGTTATGAATCTTTTTTCCCTAAAATTTCATATAATATTAATGACTTAAAGTTTTGTTAAAACAAAAGAACATAGATCTACCCTAAACTAAAAACAGTAAATCTATCAAGGGATAAATCTATTTATAAAATTTTATAACAACCCAGGTGCCATGACCTTTCTTTTATAGAGTTGTTCATGGACCGACAGAAAAACATGGGAACAATATCTAAATAAAATTTATGAGGACAGTTTGTAGATAGAAAATTATGATGACTAACATTCAGCTTGTGACCCTACAACAGAACTAGAATCTGAAACACTCTATCCTAAAACATAAATAGAAATCTAAAACACTCTATTCTCAAATAGAAACAAAATCTGAAACACCCTATTCTAAAATAGAAATAAAATATGAAACAGGGCAGAATGTAACCTCATACCTGAGACGATGCTTGTTTGCACTAGTTCTATAACCTTGCACTCTCCAAACATCAATTAATTGGAAATACTATACTTATAACATGTAGAACAATAACCGAATGACCTCAAGGCTGCCACATTCCTCCCAACCATTGATCTAGAACCGTTCCTGGTTCTTACCTTGATCACCCCCGAGCTGGTTCGACATGCAAGTGAAATCTAGGGGACCTAGTCCATGGTTGTTTGCAAATGAGACTTTATATATTATTCCTTAAGGATTTGACAATTTCCTCTCGCAATACCATAAGACAATGATAATGTGGTCGATCCGTTCTCTTGGGAAAAGTATTAGTATTTATAGGTAAACTTTTGGGAAGGCAGTTGAGTTAACATAAGTATTTTAACTTTCTTGAAATTAACCCCTAGTTTGAATTTTGTGAGACATAATTAAAAAAAAAAATTATTTATAAGTCTTCTCTTTATCTAAGACTCTTTTTTGAATGTTTCCTTTAACTTGATATTTCGAAACTTGTCACTTTTATTTATTTAACTTATAAGAATTAAATATACTATATAATTATTTCAACTTTACTTATTTGCTTTGTGTATCTATTTTCTTTATTTCGATATTTCTCCTATATATAAATATATAGGTAGACTTTACTTTTTTATCTTTATTATTTAAATGACTTCATATATATATATCCTATATATATATATATATATATACTCTTTATTATTTATGCATTTACTTAGCATAATTTTATGGTCAATGTTTTCCTTACCTCAGGTTAATTGTTTTTAACAAGGCCTTTGGTGGGAGTGGTTGGTAGGCTAAGATAGGTACCCATAAATTTCCCTTGCATGCTTGATTACCTCGTTTTTGTGGCAGCTCCTTCAGTCTTTGATGAGAGATGACTAGTGATTCAATTAATCATTTGAATAAGTATGATGAGGGTTGGTGCTATTCAAAGTCTTTCAAACTCAACACCCTTAACTATGGTAACCCCGAGTGCTATTCAAAGCTTAGGCTCAACATTCTCACATGGGTATCACGCTAGTGCAATTCCAGAGCTTCGCGCTCAACACTAGTACTAGGATGTAGTTATGTAATGTACCTTAAAAATAGCAATAATTTCAAATTTTTTCGATACTAGATTAAACTGATAATGAGATATGATGAATACTAATATTCAGTACTAACAAGTAATTACTATACCGATATTTAAATGTTACTCTTTGAACTGTCTTAGATTCAAGTATCATGGTTTGTTGATCATAAGGTTCGATAACTTTGCGGAAGTATTTCTGCAATGGTTTAGATGTATAAACCGTCGCATGTGTGCCAATTTGTGAATGCTATAAAATGAATCTCCTTCTTATGGCTGTAAAGGTTTGAATGCATATGTATTAAAGTTTCGCTGGTAATTCAGGTGACTTGGATCCTTATTTGGTGGCGGTTGATGCTCATGATGAGATACTTGGTCTTTTGAAATGGTAAGGTACCCTAATAGGGATGCCGAGAGGTAGGGATAAGAATTGGATTTTCCGGACTTACTTAGCATTATTGCTAATACACCTGCTTGTTTCTGGTTTGCAGGTGTATTTATGAAGCATCTACCGAGAATGCCTAATATGCCCTTCTAGCAACTAACTTAAGTCTCGAGTGTGAGGGATTTGAATGTTGATACTTTGGAAAAGATCTTTGTTGGGGTTGGCATACTTGTTACACTAACCCACTTATAAATCTTGTGTTTAAATTGCACCATGTAATTGTCTTTGGGGTAAAGTATGGTTAATTGATCTTACAATACAATGTGGATTTCGAATGGTTCCAAACCATAGAGGTTTGAGTCACGTCGAAATAATGGAGTGGGTGGTGGCATTGAATGCATTTTTTCCAAGCACATGGCCTACGCTTCCAGTTGTGCTATGGGTCTCTTCTAGGGTTCTACACCATCGTGAGGCATTTTTCGTGGTTCAACTCCTCTGTCTTCTGTGGATGCGATGATGGTTTCTCTGCTGACCTGAGCTATGGCTCATGGTCCGTATTCCATTGGGGAGGTAACGATGGCGACTGCAATTCCTAAAGGTAATTCCTCTCAGATTCAAGTGCTTCATTCCTACTCTTGCATAGTAGATGTTTTGTGGTATAACATTCAGAGTCCTGACTTAAATGGCGTGATTGGAATTGCAGGTGTAGACTAGCGTTTTCTCTTCTGCGTGATCAGTTCACAATAGTGGTGATAATGGACAATGGTAGTTCCAGGATTCACCATTTCTTAGCTCCTCCTTTCGCCCTTGTGGAGATTACTTGTTGATGTAAGTTTTTACTGGGAACTGGTGAACTTATTTGGGTTCCATATGACTTTCGAATCCGTGGAAGTCACCTTTTGGCTGGATTGTGCTGTGAATGTATCTATTTGTCTCTTTGCAAACCCTAGAGGATATGGGTGTGGGGTTTGGCTTTACGGCTCTGTGTTTAAACTTGGTTGAACTCTCGTTACTTAGCAATAGTGCCCAAGGATGAACTAGGGTTTATATTTACAGTGTTATGTGTCCAAAATGTATTTGTATGGGTCCTGAGATGCCCTGCTGTGTAAGGTTTATGACGATTTAATACCCTATCAAATCTCTTTGTTTTATAAGGGTATGGGTTCTTATACAGTCGTGTACTATCTGTGTTTTCTATTTGGAAATGAACTTTGTATTTAACCCTAGGTTATGGAATATGTGTATATTTCTACATTTTTTTGTACTGTTGCTCCACTCCGTGATCTTCTCAATTTGGTGGCATTGTGTTGTAAAATGTACAAGAGTAGAAGGCTTTTTGTTGGAAAAGAATGTTGGAATGGAGAGAATACGTAACCCTATAATTTGTTTTATCTAAAGTTTGAAGAGTCCTCGGTTCTTACTTCTGTGTTTTTGGTTTGTTAGATAGAAAGACAAAGAGTATCATTAATAGGATCTATCCCTGCATCGATCGTTCGTTGAATTCTCTGTGGTATTGTGGATAGTTTGCTGTAGAGTGAGATGGGGATGGGAATCGATCCCTGTACCAACCATTTGTTGATTTCTCTGTATAAAATATCGTAGAGTTTGTGTGGTTCGAACTCCCGACCTGTGAAATGTTATGTGTAAAGAAATTGAATGCCATAGATTGTTTGATTTTCTTGAAATGTAACGTATTGGGGTTTTGAATCAAAAGTATGGGTTGTGGGAATAAAATGTCTGAGACTAAGTTGTAAAACGTGAGACCTGGAAAGATACTTGATGCGTTTGAATCTTGGCAATGCGTTGGACTATGCACTATCGTGGTAGTGGTTGAAATTTGTTGGAATGAAACTTCTGTTCTATACTGTAACTTGTTTCTTCTGCCTAGTACTGCAATTCAATGTTTGATAGTTTCAAAGGGTAGTATTGTTGAAAGTTTCGATGTCTGTTTGTTTTATTTCTATCTGATAATGGTTTCGAAAATAGAAGTACTAATAATGTAAAGCAACTAGCATACTTAAATGGGACCCTATACTGTGAATAAGAAATATGATTTGACAGTAGATAGCTACCTAAGAAATAAATTATAAAACCCTAGACTAGAAGATAATATACGTTGTATAGCAAAGGCTAGCTTGGCTAGCCCTGTTAGACTCTCCACTAAGTTCTGGGCAGAACCTCAACTTCTGATAATGAAGACAATTTGTAATGAAAACAATGCTGTAATATCTAATTGTTTTAAAAGGAATATTAACTTCTCCATACCTGGCTGCTTGAGCACGTGGTCCCTTCCTGTAGAAGCCTAACCGCTTGGCACTTTACATCTCCCCTATAGCAACTTGCACACTCAACACTAGTTAAAGTAGGGCCTGTTGTATCCTTGCTGACCTATTAGAATGTTTTCCTTTGGGCAAGATGACTTTTGGCCTACCGTGTTCCTCCCAACCTTGACCCCAGAATCGTTCCCTATTCTATCTGGATCCCCCCGAGCTTGGTTGCAACATGCAATGAAAGGTAGAGGCCCTAGATCCACTTCTGGTTAAGTCTGAGAATGTTTAGGTAAGGCTGCTTCAGCTTCTTGGAGCAGAATAGTCTTTCTTGGACTCCCATAAGAGAATGATAATAACCAAGAATGATAGGTGATCCCCAAAACTTGGGATCTACCCTCTTTAAATAAGGAAATCTTGTATTAGGACTGTTGAAGTAATTAGTTTCTTTAAATTCAATATTTTTAATAATTTAAAAGATATTATTTAATTAAATAACTTTGTGCTCTTGAACTAGGACTTTCCAACTGTTTGACTATAAGTCATTTTTTATTTATGTTCTTAATAGTAACAATAATTACACTAATAATTATTCTTATATTAAATATATTTCACTTAAATTATTAATACATAATTTAAAATATTAAATAATTCCTAAATCAGATATACTAATTATATCCCATAATTAAATAATAACACGTATTATTATTTAAAGCTCTTAATAATAATAACAAGAATAATAATAATAATAATAATAACAACTTGGAGGCCTTTAATCAGGTTAGTCATAAAATACTACTGATAAATATCCTTTATTTAGTTATGTGTCATCACATGACACTCTTTTCTCTTTAACTTTTAGGGACACGGTCCACTTCTTTTGGACGGTCGTGGTCCGCTTGGTTAGGTACGTCTAGTCTCTCTCTTTGCATGTTGGATTCCCTTGTTTATCGTGGTAGCTCCCGCAGTAGGTGATGATGGAAAGAAAGATGAATCATTTAGTCAATTAAATAAATGTGATAAAAGTGCTATTTAGAGTCTTTCCCACTCAACACTTTGAAACTCCGTAACCCCGAGTGCTCTTCAGATCCATTTAACTCAACACTCTCACATGGGCGTTACTCTAGTGCAATTCCAGAGTCCCTACTCAACACTAGTGCTAGAATGTGGTTGTGAGGCACATCTAGAATATTTAAGTTGCCTCGGATCCGGTATTCGTTTATCAAGCTTGGAGTTCTCCAAGGCTTATGCCCAACACTCAATGTGCATCAGGGATTACTCCCAGTACATCATATTTTCTCTAGGTACATCGAGGCTTTTTCCCAGTACGTAGGTAATTTGTGTTTTTCTGGGTCCACGCTCAACACACCATATAAGTCAATTATGTCATTCACATCACTACATAGTATGTAAGAAAAGGTCATCTCAGTATATTAGGGTTTGTACCCACATCAAAACATAATCAGAACATTGGGGCTTCCTTTCCCAGTATATAATCAAATAATGAAATTCAGTCACGGTCCATGCCCAATATGTCAGTCTAAAAAAGAATAATTCATATGTACTAGGGCTCATTCCCAATAATCAAAATAAATCACATGTGTTTGTGTCGTGGCCCATTATAACATCATAAAATGGTCAATCCAAAATTCGGGATATTACATCCCTCCCCACTTAAAACAACACTGTCCCGGTGTTTCTAGGGACTAGGAATGAGGTCATGAAACAAGGCGAGGTATGCCTCTTTCATGGTGGCCTCATTCTCCCAAGTAGCCTCATCTGATCCAAAGTGCCTCCATGGCACTTTCAGCTGAGTAATGGTCGCCCTCCTAAGCTGGACCTCTCTCTTGTCCAGAATGTGGAGTGGTTCTGGCATGAACTCCCCTTCAAGTTCCACCTGTAATAAGGACCTATCAATAACATGTTTAGTATCATATACATATTATTTTAATAATGAAGCATGAAAAAAATTATGAACTTTTATATGCGCTGGTAAGGCCAACTCGTAAGCTAATGGGCACTTCTTGGCCAATATTTCAAAAGGTCCACAAAATCTTGGGGCTAGTTTCTCGCAACGTCCCAAGCTCAACGAGCTTCGTTTAGATTTTATTTTTAGGAACACATGTTCGCTGACTTGATAGTCCTTGTCCTTTCTTTTCTTGTCTGCATAACTCTTTTGGTGGTCTTGTGCTTCTTTTAAGTTTAGTTGTACCTTGGAGACTAGCTGTTCCAAGTCCTTTAATAGGTCGGGTCCTAACATAATTCTGTCTACTGCACTGTCCCAAGTCACGGGAGTCCGACATTTCCTGCCGTAGAGTACTTTGAAAGGACTCATTTTGGCTGAGGTTTGATAACCATTGTTGTATGAGAACTCTGCTAGGTGAAAATAGTCTTCCCACTTGGTGGGCTTATTCATGACATACATCCTCAACATGTCCTCGAGGATCTGGTTTACTCGTTCTGTTTGTCCGTTGGTCTGGGGGTGGTATGCGGTACTGAATTGTAACTGGGTTTCCAGAATAGAGAATAATGCTGTCCAGAAGTTGCTAGTGGACTTCGTGTCTCGATTGGAAACGATTGCTTTGGGTATCCTGTGCCATCGAAAGATCTCTTTTAAGAATATTTCCGCAATGTAAACTGCTTTGTAGCTAGATTTCACTAGTATAAAGTGGGTTGCTTTCGACCGCTTGTCTACCACTACGAAGATGGAGTCATTCAGTTTCTTACTCTTGGGTAAGCCTGTAATGAAGTCCATACTTGTTACCTCCCATTTCCATTCTGGGATGGGTAAAGGTTGAAGTAATACGGAGGGGTGTTGGTGTTCTGCATTGACCAATTGGCATTCCTGACATTTCGCAATGAACATTGCAATGCCAACTTTTACCTTAGGCCAGAAGTAATGTTTCTTTATGGCTGATATCATATTTTGATATCTGGGGTGTCCTGAATAGGGTTTCTGGCGAAACTTGGTGAGAATGTTGGATCTAATGTCTCCACTTTCTGGGACGTAAAGTCGGTCTTTCGACCACAGTAGTCCCGTTTCGTCTACCTTATATTCTTTCTGTTGTTGAAAAATTCTGTCTTCCTGGATCTTTGCGAGGATTTCCGTATAATAACGGTCACTCTTACATGCTGTTCAAATTCTGTGGTGTAAGTCGGAGTTGGTTTGGCTTACTGTGACCTCGTAAAGTATATGTGTTCGACGGCTTAAGGCATCCGCAATCTTGTTTTCATTTCCTTTTATATGCTTTAGTTCGAAATGGTACTCACTAAGGAAGGCTAGCCACTTGGCCTGCTTGGCATTTAGGTCAGGTTGGTCGAAAAGGTATTTCAAGCTCATGTTATCAGTCATTAATATAAATTTATTTCCCATGAGATAATGTCGCCACATCTTCAGAGCATGGATGATGGCGGCTAGTTCGAGGTCATGAGTAGGGTAGTTATGTTCATGTTCTTTTAGTTTCCTCGATTCATAGCATATGGAAAAATTGCCTTGCATAAGGAATCCCCAGAGTCCTTCCTTGCTTGCATCCGTGCAAACGACGAAGTCCCCATTGGGATCCGCAATACACAGAATCAGTGCACTAATCAGTAGTTGTTTTAGCTTTTGAAAGCTCTCTTCATACTTATCCATCCAGATGAACGTGTTTTCCTTTTTCTATACGGCGG
This sequence comes from Larix kaempferi, assembly GCA_027924585.1. Taxonomy (NCBI): domain Eukaryota; kingdom Viridiplantae; phylum Streptophyta; class Pinopsida; order Pinales; family Pinaceae; genus Larix; species Larix kaempferi. The sequence continues at coordinate 1,110,712 of BSBM01001169.1, forward strand.
TCATGGGGCATGCGATTTGTGAAAAGTTCTCAATGAACTTTCAGTAGTAGCCGGCTAATCCTAAGAATGACCTTATGTCGAATACACAAGTGGGTGTGGGCCATTCTTCGATAGCTTTGACCTTTTTGGGGTTGACAACTATTACCTTCTTAGAAATAATATGTCCTAGGTATTGAATCTGAGCTCTGTAGAAATCGCACTTACTAAACTTGCTGTAAAGCTCGTGTTCTCTTAGTATCCGTAAAACAATTCGAAGGTCCTCCTCATGTTCTATCTCGTTCTTGGAGTAGATCAGAATGTTGTCAATAAAGACTAGAATGAATTTATCGAGGTATTTACTAAAGATATTGTTCATCATGCACATAAAGTTGGCCGGTGCACTCGTCAACCCAAAGGGCATCACTACGAACTCGTAGTGGCCGTAACAGGTTCGAAATGCGGTCTTGTTGATATCCTCATTACGAATCCTTACCTGATGGTATCCAGATCATAAGTCAATCTTTGAGAAGATCTTCGCTCCTCTGACTTGGTCAAACAAGTTGTAAATTCTAGGGAGTGGGTAGTAGTTATTAATGGTCATCTTGTTTAGTTGGCAGTAATCAATGCACATCCGCACCATGCCGTCCTTCTTCTTGACGAAAAGTATTGGTGCGACCCAAGGGGACACACCAGGTCAGATGTACCCTTTATCAGTTAGTTCTTGTAACTGAAGTTTGAGCTCCACCAATTCTGGTGTGCTCATGCAGTACGTGGCTTTAGAAACTGGTACTGACACAGGTGTCAGTTCGATAGAAAAGTCTAAGTATCGTTTAGGCGGTAATCCTGGTATTTCTTCGTGAAACACATCCTTGAATTCTACGAGGACTGGAAATTCTTCAATCTTCTGTTCCCTATCAGTTTCTATGTTTTGGATGTTGACGGAAAAGAGTTTGCATCCCTTTCTGATACATTTATTTGCTTGTAAGGCGGAGATCTGTCTTACTGACACTTTCTTAGGGATACCCTGAATTGTCTTTTGGATCCCTTGGTCATCGCTACAAAGTAATGATTTGTTTAAGCAATCTAGGAGGACATAGTGTATTTCCAACCAATCCATGTCGATGAGTACGTCGTACGACCCTAGGGGTAGAATGTTTAAATCTAACCTAGTTTGAAAACCGTTTAAGTTTATCTCGCAAGTTTTAAATAACTCGGAGATCTTTTGTTTGGTACCGGTGGCTAGTTGTACTAGCCACGGTTTCTCGTGAGATTCTCAGTTCAACTTGCAAGTGTCCACTAACTTAGGGGAGATATAACTTTAGAAAGCACTGGGATCTATTAAAATTGAAATTGTAGTGTTAGAGATCTTACCCTCTAATTCCACCATGGTGGCTTGGTGATCTTCCTGTCAACCATCGAGAGCAGCATATATTCTTGGTGTCTTTTCCATGTCTCCTACGGTAGTCTCTGTTTGGATGTTGTGTAAAACTCCATCCATTTTTCCGGGGCAGTCTCTGTAGTAGTGGGGCCCTTGGCATTTCCAACAAGAAACGGTGGGTGGGACAGTTTTGTTCCCTTTGTTGAATCCTGTCCTGTTGGCAGGTGGTGGGGTTGCACTTGTCCATGCTTGAGGTCGGTTGAAGCCTCTGTTAGGAGGAAAATTGTTGTTGTGTTTTCGGAAGGGTGGAGGTTTGAAACCTGGTTTGCGGTTGTCCGGGAAGGTTCTGAACCTATCTCTATTCCGGTTGATGTTGTCAATCCTTAGCTATCCATGTTTATAACACAACCTTGCTTTATGTAACCTTATGTCAAGGGTTTTGGGCATGTCGAACTCTATCTTTTCTCTAAAGTTTGGTGGCATCCCTCCCAAGAATTGTTGAATCTTTACCTTCTTGTCTTTAATATAAGGCACATAGTGCAACAAGTCTAAGAATTGGTTTATGAATGCTTCCATAGTCAGGGAGCCCATTTTTACCTCATGGAATTCTTTTATTTTCTTTTCAAAGAATCTTTCAGACATATACTTGTCCTGGAATATTCTGCTGAAGGTATCCCAGGTTATGTCTCTCAGCTCTTGTCCTTTGGTGTGTTTCAAGTGCCCCCACCATCTGACAGCTTTACCACTTAGGTTGTATATGGCTAGTCGGGCTTGCATTTCATTGGAGTAATTGTGAACTTTGAAGTATTTATTCATCCCTAGTAGCCACTCTTCAGCCTTCTCCCTAGAGTTAATCTCTTCGTCGTATGTTGGGGCTCTTATCTTTCAGAATTCCCCTTGCAAACTGTTATCACTTTTTCTCCTTTTCTTGCAAGGAGCTGGTGAACCTTTATCGTTGGAAGAGCTCTTACCGCCCTCTTCCATTGATTCTCGTATGTGGTCTCCCTATTTTTCTCCTCTAGGGCTGGCAGTCCTTTTTGTGTGATTGTTTCCCTTCTTGGGGGTGTTGACCGAGAGTGTGGGCTGTCCGAGAGGGTTGGCCTTTGTTAAGGTCTAATGCAATGCCTTATTTATGGCCTGTTGTTCTCTTTTTTCTTGCACGTTTTCATCTCAGAAGCTTCAAAACTCTGCCTGCAGGTTTTGCACAGACTGTCTCCAATCTGAGTTTAGTTCAACCACCACCTCTTTCTCTCGAGGTGGTGAGTCCAGATTACAGTGAATGATGTTGCCCTATTCTGCATTCATTTTTCAGACAGCGTTTGTACCTGAAATGCTATATAAGTATAGAGAACAGAAAATTATGTTAGTTTATTCATAAAACAAAATAAAATGTAAATGTATGTTTTTGTTTATTGTGTATCTGCAGCGGATGTTTGTAATGAGCCCAATAGGTCACTTAGTTTTGTAACTGGGCTCTGATACCACTTGTAATGTCCCTTAAAAATAGAAAAACTTTCAAATTTTTTTGATACTAAATTAAACTGATAATGAGATATGATGAATACTAATCTTCAGTACTAACAAGTAATTACTGTACCGATATTTAAATGTTACTCTTTGAACTGTCTTAGCTTCAAGTATCATGGTTTGCTGATCATAGGGTTCTACAACTTTGCGAAAGTATTTCTACAATGGTTTAGATGTATAAACTGTTGCATGTGTACCAATTTGTGAATGCTATAAAATGAATCTACTTCTTACGGCTGTAAAGGTTTGAATGCATATGTAGTAAAGTTTCGTTGGTAATTTAGGTGACTTGGATCCTTATTTGGTGGCGGTTGATGCTCATGATGAGATACTTGGTCTTTTGAAATGGCAAGCTACCCTAATAGGGCTGCCGAGAGGTAGGGATAAGAATTGGATTTTCTGGACTTACTTAGAATTATTGGTTCTACACCATCGTGAGGCATTTTTGTGGTTCAACTCCTCTGTCTTCTGTGGATGCGATGAGGGTTTCTCTGCTGACATGAGCTGTGACTCATGGTCCGCATTCCATTGGGGAGGTAACGGTGGAGACTGCAATTCCTAAAGGTAATTCCTCTCAGATTCAAGTGCTTCATTCTTGCACTTGCATAGTAGATGTTTTGTGGTATAACATTTAGAGTCCCGACTTAAATGATGTGATTGGAATTGCAGGTGTAGACTGGAATTTTCTCTTCTGTGTGATCAGTTCACAATAGTGGCGATAACGGACAATGGTAAGTCCAGGATTCGCCATTTCTTAGTTGCTCCTTTCGCCCCGGTGGTGATTACTTGTTGATGCAAGTTTTTACTAGGAACTGGTGAACTTATTTGGGTTCCATATAACTTTCGAATCTGTGGAAGTCATCTTTTTGGCTAGACTGTGGTGTGAATGTATCTATTTGTCTCTTTGCAGACCATAGAGGATATGGGTGTGGGGTTTGGATTTACGACTCTGTGTTTAAACTTGGTTGAACTCTCGTTGCTTGGAAATAATGCCCAAGGATGAGCTGGGGTTTATATTTACAGTTTTATGTGTCCAAAATGTATTTGTATGGGTCCTGAGATGCCCTGCTGTGTAAGGTTTATGAGGATTTAATACCCTATCATCTCTCTGTGTTTTATAAGGGTACGGGTTCTTGTACAGTCGTGTACTATCTATGTTTTCTATTTGGAAATGAACTTTCTATTTAACCCTAGGTTAGGGAATATGTGTATATTTCTACGTTTTTTTGTATTGTTGCTCCACTCTTTGATCTTCTCGATTTGATGGAATCGTGTTGTAAAATGTACAAGAGTAGAAGGCTACTTGTTGGAAAAGGACATTGGAATGGAGAGAATACGTAACCCTATACTTTGTTTTATCTAAAGTCTGAAGAGTCCTGGGGTCTTACTTCTATGTTTTTGGTTTGTTTGATAGAAAGACAAAGAGTATCATTAATGGGATCGATCCCTGCATCGATCGTTCGTTGAATTCTCTATGGTATTGTCGATAGTTTGCTGTAGAGTGAGATGGGGATGGGAATCGATCCCTGTACCAATCATTTGTTGATTTCTCTGCATAAAATATCGTAAAGTTTGTGGGGTTTGAACTACTGACCTATGAAATGTTATGTGTAAAGAAATTGAATGTCATAGACTATTTGATTTTCTTGAAATGTAACGTATTGGGGTTTTGAATCAAAAGTATGGGTCGTAGGAATAAAATGTCTGAGACTAAGTTCTAAAACGTGAGACCTGGAAAAATACTTGATGCGTTTGAATCTTGGTAATGCATTGGATTGTGTACTATCATGGTAGTGGTTGAAATTTGTTGGAATGAAACTTCTAGTCTATACTGTAACTTTTTTCTTCTGCCTAGTACTGCAATTCGATGTTTGATAGTTTCAAAGGGTAGTGTTGCTGAAAGTGTCGATGTCTGTTTGTTTTATTTCTATCTGATAATGGTTTCGAAAATAGAAGTACTAATAATGTAAAGGAACTAGCATACTTAAATGGGACCCTATACTATGAATAAGAAATAAGAAATAGAAGATAATATACGTTGTCTAGCAAAGGCTAGCTTGGCTAACCCTACTAGACTATGTACTGAGTTTTGGGCAGAACCTCAACTTCTGATAATGAAGACAATTTGTAATGAAATCAATGTTGTAATATCTAATTGTTTTAAAAGGAATTTAAGTGCTCCATACCTGGCTCCTTGAGCACGTCGTCCCTTCCTGTAGAAGCCTAACCGCTTGGCACTTTAAATCTCCCCTATAGAAACCTGCACACTCAGCAACAGTTAAAGTAGGGCCTATTGTATCCTTGCTGACCTGTTAGAATGTTTGCATTTGGGCTGGATGACTTTGGGGCTACCGCGTTACTCCCAACCTTGACCCCAGAACCGTTCCCGGTTCTATCCGGATACCCCCGAGCTTAGTTCCAACGTGCAATGAAAGGTAGAGGCCCTAGATCCACTTCTGGTTCAGTCTGAGAATGTTTAGGTAAGGCTGCTTCAACTTCTTGGAGAAGAATAGTCTTTCTTGGACTACCATAAGAGAATGATAATAATGAAGAATGATAGGTCATCCCCAAAACTTGGGATCTGCCCTCTTTAAATAGGGAAATCTTGTATTAAGACTATTGAAGTAATTAGTTTCTTTAAATTCAATATTTTTAATAATTTAAAAGATATTATTTAATTAAATAACTTTGTCCTCTTGAACTAGGACTTTTCCAACTGTTTGACTATAAGTCATCTTTTATTTATGCTCTTAATAGTAACAATAATTACACCAATAATTATTCTTATATTAAATATATTTCACTTAAATTATTAATACATCATTTAAAATATTAAATAATGCCTAAATCAGATATACTAATTATATCCCATAATTAAATAATAACATCTATTGTTATTTAAAGCTCTTAATAATAATAACAATAATAATAATAATAATAACAACAATTTGGAGGCCTTTAATCAGGTTAGTCATAAAATACTACTGATAAATATCCTTTATTTAGTTATGTGTCATCACATGACACTCTTTTCTCTCTAACCTTTAGGGACACGGTCCACTTCTTTTGGACGGTCATGGTCAACTTGGTTAGGTACCTCTAGTATCTCTCTTTGCATGTTGGATTCCCTTGTTTAACATGGTAGCTCTCGTAGTAGGTGATGATGGATAGAAAGATGTATCATTTAGTCAATTAAATAAATGTGATAAAAGTGCTCTTCAGAGTCTTTCCGACTCAACACTTTGAAACTCCGTAACCTCGAGTGCTCTTCAGAGCCATTTAACTCAATACTCTCACATGGGGATTACTCTAGTGCAATTCCAGAGTCCCTGCTCAAAACTAGTGCTAGAATGTAGTTGTGAGGCACATATAGAATATTTAAGTTTCCTTGGATCTGGTATTCGTTTATCAAGCTTGGAGTGCTCCAGGGATTATGCCCAACACTCAATGTACATCAGGGGTTACTCCCAGTACATCATATTTTCTCTGGGTACATCGAGGCTTTTGCCTAGTACGTAGGTAATTTTGTGTTTCTGGGTCTACGCTCAACACACCATATAAGTTAATTATGTCATTCACATCACTGAACAGTATGTAAGAAAAGGTCATCTCAGTATATTAGGGTTTTGTACCCACATCAAAACATAATCAGAACATTGGGGCTTCCTTTCCCAGTATATAATCAAATAATGAAATTCAGTCACGGTCCATGCCCAATATGTTAGTGTACAAAAGAATAAATCATATGTACTAGGACTCATGCCCAATAATCAGAATAAATCACATGTATTGGGACGTGGCCCATTATAACATCATAAAATGGTTAGTCAAAAATTCGGGATATTACAATTTGTGAGATACACATTGGGGTACAATGGCCAAAGATCCGATGCTGTAGAGCTTATGCTCAACATGAAGTTGGAGTGCTCAAGGGATTATACCCAACACTCTATGTACATCGGGGGTTATGCCCAACACATAATAAAAGTCATCTATGTACATCGGGGATTACGCCCAACACATAGGGCATCCTTGTACATTAGGGCTTACCCCCAACACATACGGAATCCATGTACATTGGGGCTTATGCCCAACACATAGGTCATCCATGTGCCCCAGAGCCTACGCTCAACACATAATAACAGGTCAAAGTCTCGGGATATTACACAAATTAAGAATGACCAGGCCGAGGAAGGGTTTAACCCCACTATATTGCCTTCTAAATATCTACTACCAGTTTTAAATGCAAGTATCCAAATGTAGGCCAAGCATTGGACTAGTCACATGTTGAAACTCTTGTTTGTGTTGGAAATTCGATAAGGGATTGCGTGGGTTTGATATATAATGCTAAACTATGGTCTTTCATAAACCAAGTCTTTAACATAGAAAAGAGATGTGAGATCACTAGGACTCCTGCACCACTTCCCTCATGTTGAACATCAACGTGCAAGTTTTAAAATAGATTTGTTATTTACATAACATAGCTAAGTAAGGTCCACACCCGTGGACCTTACCTCCCACAAAAAAGACATATATTAAAGTTAACAAATAATCATGCTAATCCTTTTCACAATGCCATGATACCATTAAGTTAATCGTTGGCCAATGTAAGCATATCGTTTATATATATATATATATATATATATATATATATTGTTAAATAAATGTGTAAGCTATGTTGTTAGAAGGGGTAGAATAAAATAAAATTAACCTTCAATACTTTAGGATTTAAATTATAATATTAATTATATTTATTTGTACAAAAGGTTTAAATACAATAATATGGTATATATCCGCTATATAATTAATAAAATAACTCTGTAATTGAATTTTATAATATGGATGTAGGATCCCTTGAGACAATTATAGACAATCTGATTAACATGGAGATAATCTCAGTTTTAGATAGACTTAGAAAATGACATCTTTACTAAATGAAAAAAATCATATGTTCTTTTTGGAGTCGTGACAATTGGTATTAGAGCCAAGGTTGCAACACTTTTGAGCGTACGGGCATGTCCACATGTGAATTTTTAAAAAAACGTAAACTCTATATACATTAACTAACAACTAATATGTTTTGCACATTAAGGCAGTAGATGATGTTGCAAGAACAAGTGAAACCAAATCTACCAAACAATTTAGGAAATCAAAGTTCAGTTTCTGGACAGCTTTATAACATGGTTTTAAACACATCTAGGAATAGGGATGAATTGGAAAGGGCTTGGGAATCCTTGGAAAATCAAGAGGTATTAGTAGATCAACTACAAAATCAAAGACAATTACATCAAAATTAAAATTATGAGTGCTAAGAGAAATTCCATCCAGCATGGTCATATGAATCCAACTCAACAGGAAGGAGAAATATGGGTTAGCCTAAATGGAGCATGACAAAATGTTACACCCTCTGAACTATTAAAAACTATGCAAATTTTGAAATCTAAACTACTAAGTTTCAACAAAGATAACTTGAAAGATAGACAACCCCAACAAGAATTGAATGCAGTCCTATTACAAAACTTGACGAAAATAAAACAAAATCCCACACATACGTCCAACAATGTATTAGGGAGGCCTAATAAAGAGGAAAGAGATAAAAACCAATAATTATATCTAAGAAAATATGAATTTGATTTTTCTTTTGAATCAAAAAAGATAAATTACAACACTAGTTCCTCTGATTTTTCATCCCTGACTCATTATAGAAAAAGGTCTAAACACTCACACAACTCATAGTTAAAAGGGGAATTTAAAAATATTAAAGCACCAGTATTTTATGGTGAAGCAAACTCTGAGGAAAATGTAGAAGAGTGGCCGCTTGGAATGTCTAAATATTTTCATGTGTATGTAGATCTAAGTGAGCTGAAAGCTCAGTTGGAAATTTATAATATCAAAGGTAAAGTTGCTCATTGGCAGAGGGAATTAAAAATCACTAAGGGAGTAAATGGAAGCAAAATTTAACAGCCTAAATGTAAGCGATTGTTCAAGGAAAAATATTTATCTGAAAGGTTCTATGATAGAAAAATTAATAATTTCATGAACTAAAAATGGGGTCCGTGACAATGGATGGGTTAATTAATAAGTTTCTAGAGTTTTTGCATTATGTTCCTTACATAACTGAAGAGAAAATCAAAATTCAAATATTTTTTAGTTTCCTTCTAACTCATTTTGCAAATAGGAAAGAATTCGATACCCTTAAGACCTTGGATCAAGCACTTTACAAGGCGAGGCTATGTAATGAACATAGTAAAAATAGATCAGAGTATAATGACAAAGATCGTAACTTAAAATGAACTTTTGCTGACAAAATAAAGAGAGGTTTTAAAAAACTGATACATCAAAATAAATATAGCCAATTCCTAGCTAGCATGAATTTTCGGAATACAAAAACAATCAGTTAAAGCGAATGTCAATCTAATATTCTAACCCAAAGTGGTACTAAACTAACAACCTACCCCAGAAACAAAACTGTTCCTGAATCAGTGAAGTGTTGGGACTATCAAGGGACTCACTTTCTTAGAGATTATTCTTATCAGAAGGGAAAGGTAATGAACAATTTATAGGAGGACCCTTCAATGGATAATATGGCAATCATTCCTTGGATTTGTGTAGCATTAGAAAGTCATCAAACAAATTTCCAGCCATAAATGATAGGAATAGAAGGAAAAATTTATGCACACTTTGTTTCTATTTTAATTTATCCTGGAGCGTGTCATATTTACATTTCTCCAATAATTATAGAAAAATGTAGTTTAAATAAAAATAAGCATGCTAAGCCTTGGCTAGTACAACTAGCTACAAGCACAACTAGCTACAAGCACAACTAGCTACAAGCACAAAAAGAATAATTTCTGACCTGATAAAAGATTCTTCACTAAATTTAAAAGGCTTAGAAACCACAACAGATTTAAATGTTTTACCCTTGGGTTCCTATGATGTTTTAATTGAGATGGATTGCTTGGATAAACACCATACTATTCTAAATTGTTTAGAAAATACTTTTACATGCATTGATGATCTAGAAAATTCTAGGTTTGTGAAAGGCCTACCTAGAAAAACTTTTGTTCATAAAAAACTTAAAAGAACTGTAAGGAAAGGCTGTAAAATGTATGCAGTAAATATTCATAATTGTTACAAAGAAACAAAATAGAAACTAAAAGAATTTCCAATCTCAACAGAATTTAAAGATGTCTTTCCAGATGAAATTCTTGGGTTGCCACCAAAGAGAGACATGGAAATTTTCATAAAATTAGTACCAAGAGTAGCGCCTATTTCTAAAGCACCTTACAAAATGAGTACCCTCGAGTTAGTGGAATTTAAATTCAGCTACAATATTTAATTGAGAAAGGAAACATTAGACCAAAAGTATCTCCTTGGGGAGCACCCATCCTCTTTGTGAAAGAGAAGGACAAAACTATGTGAATGTGCATTCATTACCATCATCTCAACAAGTTGACTATAAAAAAAAGATACAACTTACCAATTACTGGTGACTTGTTTGATCAAGTCAGAGAAGATAAAATATTTTCCAAGATTGACTTAAGATCCGGATATCACCAAGTGAGAATTTGAGAAGAATACATTTGTAAGAATGCTTTCAAGACAAGATATGGCCATTGTGAATTCGTAGTAATGCCATTGGTTTGATCAATGCACGTGCAACATGTGCATGATGAACAATATTTTTAGAAAATACTTGGACAAATTTGTCCTTGTTTTCAGTGATGACATTATGATCTACTCGAAAAATGAACAGGAACATGAAGAGCACTTAAGGATAGTATTATAGAACTTGTCGGAACATCATCTTTATTCTAAGTTCTCTAAATTTGTCTTTTACAATAATTAGATTCAGTACCTTTGACACATTATATCTGAGGAAGGTATAGATGTGGATCCAGAAAAGATAAAGGCAATCATGGATTGTAATACCCCTCATAATTTTTCTAACATAAGATCCTTTATGGGATTAGCAAGTTACTACGGGAAATTCATTGAAAACTTCTTTGCGATAGCATATTCTATCACCTCTTTACAAAATAAAGAAAACATGTTGTTTGGAGGGATAAGTGTGAGTCCTCCTTTCGAATGCTTAAAGAATGATTGACTAATGTGTCTATATTAAAAATTTCATACTTGGATGGAGACTATGTAGTCTGCACGGATGCTTGCAAAGAGGGGCTTGGAGGTGTCATCTTGCAAAATGACCATGTGGTCGCCTACAAATCATGAAAACTTAAGGAACATGGGTGTAATTATGCTACACTTGACTTAGAGTTAGCTCGTATTATACATGCCCTGAGAATGTGGAGGTACTATCTCATGCGAAAGAGGTTTTGGCTAAAAACTGACAATATGGGCTTCAAATACATTTTTGAATAGAATAACTAATCAAATGCGTGGCATGCATATTGGTTGGCCTTTATTAGTGAATATGAATTCGAAGTCAAGCATACAAAGGGAAAGGAAAATAAATTTGTAGAAGCCTTGAGTAGGCGAGTGCATCTACTTTATAAAAATTTCAGTTTGTAAATCCAAGGTAAATTTAAATGAAGAATTGAAATCACCAAAAAATCGCAGAAAAACAGACTTGGAAAGAAACAATGGGTTTATAAAATTGATGAAAAAAGGTTTCTATGGTGCAATAAAAGGTTGTATATTCCTATAACAACAAATATCAGACTTCATATTTTCCCAAAATTTCATAAGAAAACTTACTCAGGGCATCTAGGATACCATAAAATGATAATGAAAGTTAAACAACATTATTTTTGGCCTAAAATGAAAAAAAAAGTAGCAGATTTTATAGAAAGATGTCAAGAATGGAAGCTAATTAAAAATGAACATCAACATCCTGTTGGTTTACTTCATCCCCTACCTATTCTAGAATGGAAATGGGAGGTAATAAACATGGATTTTATTACAAGTTTACTTAAGACCAGGAAATATAATGATTTGATAATGGTGATTGTAGAAAAATTGTCAAAATATGCACATTTTATCCAAGTTAAATGAACTTATAAAGTTGTTAATATAGCTGAAATGTTATATTGCATGGAATCCCAGAGGCAATTATATCAAATAGAGATTCTACTTTCATAGGTAATTTTTGGAGAGCTTTGTTTTTTGGTTTAAATACTCAGCTAAATTTCAGTACCTCTTATCATGCACAAACTGATGGACAAACATAACTTACTAACCAAATTATTGAAGACATGTTAAGGATGTATGCTATGCATAATAAATTGCAACGGGGAGACTATTTATATCTAGTTGAATTCACTTACAACAACGCATATGATGCCTCTACCAAAATGCCCCCCTTTGAAATTTTGTATGGCAGAAAATGTAGGTGTTGGGCCTGGCCCAAGTGGGGCATTTTTTAGCAAGTCATATTTTGGAACTGCAGAGATAAGCGCAGCTCAGTTGAAGGATTTTTGGAGAAGTCAGTTTTGGGATGCTATAAAGTGGAGCACAGCACAACGTCGAAAGAGCTGGGACGTACAGTGCTGCGAAGATCCCAATCTATGGAGATTTGACAAGGAAAAAGGATGGACAGAAGATGGAATAGATTCCAGTTAGACCATCGATGGTCTATTTTTGGCAAAGATGCTCCATGATTTCCAGGAGACGGGTAAGGAGCAACAATAGAAGAAATCGAACGGTTGCACATGCAAAGAACCACTACCTGAACCGATCGCATAAGGAAATTATAGGAAGAACAGCTCGGTGAAAGCGACATGTTGGCGTGCACATGATAGGGAGGCTGATAGCGACATGAAGCATGCATGGAGGACGGTCACAATGGAATATTCGCTACCAGAAACCAACAGTCCGGTTAAGGGAAAATTGTGATAGTTTTGTAAACCTACGGGTTTTTCCTTTCGAATTTTAAAGACATGACATACGAGCATGATCTATAAATAAGGCATATTTTTTATGGGAAAGGGTTGTTATTTTGGTTAATCTTCATTGTTAATATTGAGAAAGACCTGCTTTGGTTGCCATTGTAAAGGCTCTGCAAGCTGTGTGCGCAGAGGCCTATTGAGAGAGAAGAGAGTCTACAGCTGAGTGTGCAAACTGGAACTATTGTACCCTTCCGAAAGATTAATACAACAACAGTTCATGTGGACGTAGTTCCCATCCTGGGGGTGAACCACGTTAAATCTTGTGTAGTGTGATTGTTTATGTGTTTTGCACTTGTATGTTTGCTTACAATGAATGCTTGAATTCTCATTTATCAGTTGATATGTTTATGCTTTTATATTTATTCACCATAAGAATGAGATGGGAATAATATGTTAAGTGTCAATTGAGTGGATAATTGTTTGGTGCGCAGTATTCTAAGTTGCTGAAGGTATCATTCCATTGAATAATCACATATGTATGTAGAGTCTGTGTTGTGTAACTTCCTTGAGCACAGCACTGGAAGTGCGCGGAGTAGTATACTTTGTCCCATTGCATAAGCTACAAAGTTAAATAATATAAGGTAGTAACGAATGAATAAAGTGTTAAGTAAAGTCTTCATGAGTAGTTAAGTTCGAAGAGGAAGCGTATAACTAAGTTGCGTTGTCCCGCCGGTTGCATCCTACCCGAACCATGCAGTCCTTAGATGCATTAGTTGCGCAAGTATATTAGCTTTCCAAAGTGTTGACCGCGATGAAAACCATCGTCGCGTAGTCTTCAACTCACAGGGCGAGCACCGTAGCATGCTACACATTAGATCTGTTTAAACGACTCATCACACAACCGTGGAAACCTAATTCTGCAGCTCCCCCATAGCTTCACCTCGGCTGAGACATTAGTTTGTTCGTAGGATATTGCCGAATAGGCCAGTGAAAAGGGGTTTTTTTGGTCCCTCAAACTGCTAAAGAACCCGGGTTTACATTGGAAACCTCTAGAGCAGTTATCTAAGCCAACAAATGGTTCTGTTGTCGCGCCAAGAATCCGTGATGAGTTGAAGTTGTGATGTGCGATGAAGAAGAAGCGTCATCGGGTATTGAATTTGGGCATCTAGACAAGAAAGAAATCTGGGCTTGGTGTGACAATATAGAGAGAGACTTTGCAAGAAATGAGAACAAACACCCGCATCTCTCTGACATCCAGTGGTTGAACAAATACCTGTGGAAAGATGTTCATGAATTTTTCTGGGCGTCTTTTGGAAATGAGCTACATGAGTGGTTGTCAAGGCTAGCAGAGCAAAGAAACTATACACCATGAGACGTACCGACCGAAAGGACACTAGATCTTATTCAAAGGCTCAAAGCAGTAGATAGTCCATTCACGCGAGCAGTCGACTTTTGGGTCGACAGTACACTACAGAGCTTCGTAACTGAGTTCGCTGTGGACATGCTAAAGTCCTATAGCGCAGTTGAAAGAGAGTTTTTTCAAGGGATTCAGAGGTAAGCATCTGAACAACCTCAGTTTATACATTAAAATGCTTTTAGACAAGAAAGTTGTTTTTAGAATGCAGTGAAAATATTTGAATTTGTAATGGTCAATAGCATTTATAGTGAGTCAAACGAATAGACACATAATTTGAGAAGTGGAAAATGATATAAATATATGCCTAAAAAGACTGCTAGTGGACCTGGACTCCGCGTAGATGTTGATTCACAAGCTGAACCTGATAGCCAAACCGCACCTCTATCTTCCACCTATCAGCCTATTACTCCGCAGAATACACCGGTTGTGAACACCGTGCCTCCCATCGCACAAAATCCACCAGTTCAGAACCCCTAGTTGTGAATATCCCTAGCACTCAGAACATCATTCCACGCAATACTACTTTTATTTTTACTGCATAGAACCCTCCACCACCTAGAATAAGTATGACTGATGATATTAAGCTACCGATATTCAAAGGAATGGGTCTAGAAGACCCTGATGAACATTGGCTTCTATGTGAATCCATATGGAGTGTTAAGCAAGTCCAGGATTATGTTGTCAAGCAAGCACAACTCATCACCACCTTTAGAGATAGAGCCTTGCATTGGTTCATGAAATACTCGCAGGGGCAGAATAGAACCATGGTAGAAATCAAGGCTGCACTTTTAGCAGAATTTAAGAAGTCGAAGTCAGGGTCATAGTGCACAACAAATTTAAAAGAGATCAAGCATAAAACATATGAAATAGTCTGGGAATTTGATCAGAAATTTAAAACATTGTTCGACCAAGCAAGCTTTGTTATAGCACCGCAACAGCACCAGGAATGGTTTATAGCTGCGTTGTTGCCTGATATCAGACTGTCGTTGATGCACCAAAAAGTGGCTTCGCAGGAAGAAGCATTGGATATCGCGATGAAGTTAGAAGCTTCATCTATTGGAGAAACTAGCACTGGGATGTCTTAGATTCATACCCTGTTGGCTACCCTAAAACTACAACTGCAGGATATCAAGAAAGGAAAGCAAGAAATACAACAAGTCTGTTGTACAAGTTGTAAGGGAGAAGGACACACTAAGGATCAATGTCCTTTATTCCAAGATTTCCTTAACATGGGTGCACCAACCCCATTAAATCCGAACCAAGGGTAATGGTGTGAAATCTGTAAAACTAGAGGACACCAGCCATAAAACTACTACTTGATTCAGAAATATGTAAGAACACCTAAAAACCTATACTGTAATTTTTGTAAATCAGTTGGCCATGATGAGTCCAACTGCCGCGCATATGAGGTCATGTTGGAAAGAAAGAAAGATGTTGATCATATGTATGGAGGAGTATACAGAGTCCAGGAAGAGACTTCGCGGAAACAAGATAATGTGCACCGTGATCCAAGACCTTACAGAGGCCATGGAGGTTACCACGGGAGAGAAAGGAATAACGGCCCAGCACAAGGAAGAGGGCGAGGTCAAGTAATCTATTATAACTGTGGCCAGGCCGACCATGTGTCAAAATATTGTACCAACCCATGCAATACATGTAATTATTGTAAATCCTTTGATCATGTTATTGAAGACTTCCTAGTGTTAGAGGTAGAAATGTAGAAATGGAAGCAGCCAGATGCACCGAACCCAAACATTCAGTTTATCGCAGCAGAGAGGAGGCCTGCATATCCAAGTATCAATGTAGTGACGCGAAGTGGAACTACGACAGGGAGAGATAGAGAAGCATAAGCCTCAACTTCAGGTTACTTTAACACTAAGCAGACTCCTTTTGAAACAATATGGATAAGAAAAGCCACTAGGAAAGCACCTACTTTCGACGTGAAGAAAAACAAAGAAATATTTTTAGAAGCGCGGGATATCTTCAAAGAGTGAGCACCCAAATCACCAAGAATCCTGTTGCGTAGTGAAATACTGCATATAGAAGATATGCCAGCTACTTATGACAAAATGAGCGCCGCAGCAAAGACGAGCACCTCTGTTCCGCAGTTCCTAAGGAGCTGCATGAAGTTGCTGAAGAGTCCAAATGCTATACCTGAGTTGCAAAAACTATTAGATCAGTATGAACCATGCAACAAGATTGAAACTATCGATAGCAAGGTTCGTCACATCGGGAAACACATAAGAACATGCCGAGAAATGAGGCTTAGCGCACAGATAGGAGACTATGAGATGGATGAGATCATTCTTGATCTAGGATCAAAAGTAAATATCTTAACTAAATAGACATGGCAGCATATGGGGAGACCAAAGCTATTATGGTCACCTTTCCAGTTGAGAATGGCTAATCAGGAGAAAGTCATACCTTTTGGACAGTTAGCCAATGTTTTTGTTGACATTGATGGAGTGCGAAGTTATGCAGACTTCGAGGTTGTCGAGATCATGGATGATATTCAACCCTTTCCTGCACTATTAGGAATTGAATGGGATATGGATAACCTCGCCATCATAAACTTGAAGACAAAGAATATTATCTTCGAAGGAAAGCATCTCAGGGTCATCACGCCACTGGACCCTGCAGATGGAGAAAGATATAGTGAATCGATTTAGGGAGAATCCAGGGCTCAAGATTTAGACCGACTGTATAAGATGACTGCAAACCAGGAAGGCTATATTAATCCCACTGCGGATGGAACACTCAGCTAGAGATGAGATAGCTCTTGCATCTCAGACTCTGATGCAGGACTAGAGAACTAGCAAAGTTGTATGCATGAAATATCAGCAAGGAGATGCGCGCAGGTTACAAAGTCACTGCACTGGATTGGAAAAGAGGTAAGCCCAATTCCCACCTATGATGTTTTATCTAATGTTTACTCCTTTATCAAAGAATATAAAGTAGAAATTACAGATGAGCATCACTTACCAGCACTAGACATGGCATTGTGCGAGACACTTGCCAGATGGTGTGCTGCGCATAAGCAGACATTTACCACATGGGATTAGTGCAGAATGAAGATGCAGATCAAGTTTGCTGACAAGGTTACACTATCCTTTGAAAAATACAATGAACAGACAGATCCAAAGCATCATTTCGAACTCTGTTCACAAGCATGGAAGGAAAGAGCATAAACAAAATGGGTGCATTTTTTTGTGCATACATTGAAGGAAGAGGTTCCAAAGAAATGGTATTTAGACATGGAGTTGCATAGAGGAGCCACAGATTGGGCAATGATGACTGCGAACTTCCAAAACACCTTCATTTTGAAGATGAGAATCCCAGTATAAATGATGCTTTGCAAATTATTAAGGAAAGAATATTCAGACCATAATTTCCACATAGAAACATGACATTAGCGGAATTCTTTGGAGCTGACAGCGTTCGTGCAATCCTATAGCCAGATTGAAAGGAACAGGCAGAGCATGCCATGGAATGTTTTAACTTAGCTGAAGAGGTTGAAGAGAAAGAAGAAAGTGATGAGGAGGACCTACGCAATGTAAAAATACCTGAGTCAGAGGGAGCATGCGACATTGAGGGACCTCCACTGGAAATCCCAGATATGAGTGGACCCATGAAAAGGAGGAAAGTGAACATTGGCACCAGTGAAGAGCCGAAGTTTGCAAGTATTGGAGACTACAAGGATGATCAGACTGTCGCGGAGATCACAGATCTCTTACATGAGTACTAGGATTTATTCCCGACAAATTTTACAGAGATGAAAGGTATTCTAGGTGACTTAGGGGTTATGAAGATACCTCTTAAGCCAGGGGAAAATCCTGTTAAGCAAAGGCCTTATAGACTGAATCCGTGATACAAAGAATGAGTCAAAGAAGAACTCGATAAGATGCTCGGCGTGGGGATCATCGAGCCGGTTGAAGTGTCTGAGTGGATAAGCCCTATGGTTGTCCAAGATGAGAAGACAAAAGGAGAGATCAGGATCTGTGTGGACCTTAGAAAATTGAACGATGCTTCCATGCACGAGCCATTTCCTACTCCCTTCACTGATGAGGTGCTTGATAATGTTGGAGGAAATGAGGCATATTCCTTTACTTATGGATTTTTGAGATATCATCAGATAAGAACTGATCCTGCGGATAGGCATAAGACCACTTTTGCCACTGAATGGGGGTCGTTCCAGTACACAAGTTTGAAGAACACGCCTGCCATCTTTTCCAGAGTTGTGGTCGTAGCATTTAAGGATTTCATGCATAAGTTTTTAGAAGCTTATTTTGATGATTGGAAAGCATTCGGGTTACTGAAGGACCATTGCGCTAACCTCAGATTGATGCTAGAAAAATGCAGACATCATCAAATGTCATTAAACCTGAAGAAGTGTATATTCTGTGTACCCAATGGAATTATGTTGGGACACATTGTGTGCAAACAGGGCTTGATGGTTGACCCTACGAAGATCGCAATCATTGTAAACTTTTCCACACCGAATTCAATAAAGCAGTTGCGCACCACATTGGGGCATATCGGTTACTACAGAAAAATTATAAAGGGTTATGTGCAGATAACCGCAGTAATGGAGAAGCTATTAAAGAAATATGTGTTGTTCATTTGGAACACAGAATGTGAACAAGGATTTGATACGTTAAAAGATAAAATGGTAACTGTGCCAATCCTAGTGTTTCCAGACTGGGAGAAGCCATTTCATGTACATGTTTACATCTCATGCATAACGTTGGGAGTTGTACTAGCTCAACCAGGAGTGGGATGTATTGACCATTCCATCGCATTTTCAAGTAGGAAGATCTCATTTGCTGAGAAGAATTATACCACCACTGAGAGAGAACGCCTAGATATGGTCAACACATTACATAAATTCAGGCATTATTTGCTCGGTGCGCACTTCTCTATTTTCACAGACCATTATGCTTTGAAATACCTGGTCAACAAGCTAGTGTTAGGGGGGTGAATCTGCAGATGGTTGTTACTCTTTCCAGAGTATGACTTTGAAATAGTGGTTAAGCCTAACAGATTGAACTTAGGACCTGATCATCTATCAAGGATCGAGTCAGGAGAAGAACCTATGAACCTAGAAGACAATATTCCCAATGCGTAGTTGTTTTCCATTTAGATAGTTGATTATTATTACAAAGACATCATAGAATTTTTCACTACTGGGTTGGCACCCATAGAATTTACTACGCAGCAGAAGAAGCAGCTAGTAGTAAGAGAAGTAGACTTCACCATAATTTCCGGACAGCTATACAAACTGGGGCCGGATGAAGTGTTGTGCAGATGTGTTTTAGAGCACGAGAAACCATTCATACTGGCTGATGCACATTCAGGAGCAGTAGGACGTCACTACGCAGGACGAGCCACTGCACAAAAGATATTGCGTGCAGGGCTATGGTGGCCTACTATTCACAAGGATGCAAAGGAACATTTCCAGAGTTGTGATGTCTATCAGAGGACAGGAAGGTCATCGCGAAGAGATGAAATTCCATTGAATCCACAGTTGACATTATAGGAATTTGAGAAATGGGCCATTGATTTTGTGGGACCTATAAACCCACCAGGAAAGAGAACTGGTGTGAGGTACATTATTACTACAACTGATTACCTCACCAGATGGGAAGAAGCAAATCTAGTGAAGGACTGCATCGCAGTTACTACCACGCAGTTCACTTTTTAGAACATTCTTACAAGATTTGGATGCTCGAAGATTTTGATGAGTGATCATGGAACTCACTTTATGAATAGAACTATTGAGGCATTGACATAAGAGTTCCACATTCATCATCAGCGAATTACCCCATATCATCCACAAGCAAATGGAACTATTGAAGCATTCAGTAAGGTATTGGAAAATGCGCTGATGAAAATATGCAACGTCAATAGGGATGACTGGGACATGTGCATTCTAGCGGTTTTATGGGCATAAAGAACGGCTTGCAAAAATTTGACTAGCCACACAACTTTTAGGCTAGCCTATGGAAAGGAAGCAATAATTCCTATGGAGTACATTGTTCCTAGCTTACGAATAGTTGCATTCACAGGAATGGCAGATTGCGATGCACTAGAAGAGAGGATTCTACACTTGGTTGGTCTGTAGGAGGATTGCTTCATCGCATGCTTTCACCAACAAGTGCAGAAATAAAGAAAAAAAGCATGGCATGATCGCCATATCAAAAACAAGACCTTTCAAGTAGGTGATCTAGTCCTCCTGTATGATAGCATATTTATGAAGTTTCTTGGAAAGTTTAATATGCATTGGCTTGGTCCATATACTATTGTACATGTTATTAATGGTGGCACAACTCAGTTAGCCACGTTAGCAAGAGATAGCTTGCCCGACCTAGTTAATTGAAGCAGACTAAAGCCCTATTGGGATAGTCGTGCTTCGCAGAACCCTTCATGATCAGGAAAGAAAGGAAATTTCTAAGTGCCAAGTATAGTTGGAAGTAGGAACTAGAAATGGGAAAGAGGTTGTACGCGAACTGTCATGAAGAAAATGTATATACCGTGGAGCACTTGTTAAGCAGTGAAGCTGTGCCGAAAAAAACAAAAAAAAAATGGAAGAAAGAAAAAGAAAAGAGGAACCACGCAGTTGCGAAGTCCAAAAGGCAACTATGAAGATCAAGTCGACTAAGAAAAGAAGCTGAGTTTGGAAGCAGGAAATTAGGCACTGCGCCAGAGTGGGGATGGTCTACCGCACAGTTAGACACGCTACTCCAAAAAGTAGACGTTACAATGTCCGTCGCAAATATAGCCATTATACAATACTTTGTCAGCGACTACTTGGGCATTTAATGAAGAAATAGCCATTCTGATCGACTTAATGAAGGAGAGGACCAAAATATCTGTCGGATTTGGCCAATGGATACCACATTTAATGCTTATCTAGCCATTGGAGGGCATAGAGGATCCTAGCTGCGCCTATAAATGTCGTTGTATTTGGACTCGCAGGCATTACCGAAACCCTTGAATTTTCTTGCAAGCGATTTTTTGTGATTATTTACAGCAAGTTACCAAAGATTTCGTTGCTATGCCAAAATTCGTCTAGTGAATGTCTGAGAGGTCCTCTATTGAGGAAGATTTTATGGTCCAGGAGACTATGAAGGTATTTCATTATGGAGGAATCAAAGGGTTGGTGAGAACCCCCGTCAAGAAAGTTGTCATAGAACAAGGTCAGGCTTCCAGACGATCACCAAGACATGCTCTAGCGATGTAGGATAAAGGAAAAGACCCAGTGTGGCCAAAAATGAAGCAATAAAATATGAGTTCCACAGTGCCGCAACCACCGATAGCCGATAAGAAGATATCGTTGAAGTTTACCCCTCAATATATCTCACTAAGTGCGCTGGACGCACTGGTCATCAAGCTAGTGAAGAATGCCAAGTACGACATTCCACTCTCACTTATATCGAAGCACCTCGAGGTGGACGTAAGTCTATTGGGAAAGATCCTGGAGTGGAAGTTGGAAGACCATGATCTGCTACAGATGCATAAGGTGCCGAATGAACCCAAGTTCCCACAATTCCAGCCCAACCAGTACATGTGCTGGAAGAAAGATGTGAGAGGCAACATTACATTGGTGGCGGAAAGTTGGTTGTCTGGAGTAATCTAGTCGGGGCTGCTCAATTTGCTTAGACTCCCGCACTTCGACAGAACGTCGGAGCTGAATGTGGTGGTGCGAACTCTGATGTCGTGCATCTTCCAGGGATATTTGTGGCTTGATCGCAATATCGACCTAAACATTGACTTAATCCACCGGATCACTGGATTGAGCAAAAGAGGTGAAGATCCGAAGTAGTTCTTCCATGGGAAAAGCAAAGATAAAGAAGTAGCCTCGAAGATGAATAAAACACAAACCATCATCAAAGGCAAGAGAGGCTTTCAAACAGAGGAAATAGATGATAACGCCACACGGTTTGTCACGCAACTTTTAGCTGGAAAGATTTTCAGAAAAGAAAGGCCATAGGAGGTACCTGTGGGCGCATAACTACTTGGTGCCGCAGTCGCGGAGGGTGGACGGTTCAATTGGTGTCAATACCTGTTGAATGAGTTCCTGGAGGAACTGAATGATACACAAATGAATGGTGGCAATTTCCACTTTAAATGGTTAATAGTGCCGATCACACTCTTAGGGTGGAAGGACCCGAAGGATTACGTTGGCATAATCACAGACAACAGTGATTGCAGAGGAGCCTTGTACGCAAACCTTTGGGCAAACTAGAATTCATAGCGACAACACACAACAGTTGATGTATTCTACACTTATTATCAGCAGCTATGCGAGGCCATCATTGTCACGCTGTGAATAAAAAAAGAGGTAACGACCAAGTATATTCAGGCTATAAATTTTTATGCTGACATGCGTTCTATTCACATTTCAGCCAAGTCACAGACAAGAACCTTGAATGGTTCACAGCGAGATACCATATGGGCGAAGACAACATTGACAACATCATTAAGGAATGGCTTGCTGAATTTCAAGTTGAAATTGTGGATATCCAAAGTGACTCAGGTGAGGAAAACCCCATTCCATGTCCCATTGTTGAAGAAAAAGAGACAGGAAAAAGGAAGGAAGTGGAGATCCCTGTACAACCGAAGGTGTAGAGGAAGAAGTAGAAATCCATCAAGGGCCAATCAGAAGCAATACTTCATGATGATGATTTTGACATGATCGCATCGAAGGTCATGGAGCAGATGGAAGATCTGATGATCGAGAAGGAGAAAAAGGACAAAGTGATTGAGGAAGATTTGTAGAAGAACCTTACAACACTACAAGGAACCACATAAAATATTGAAGAAGCACACCGTCGATTCCCCTTGCCGTAGTAATAAGTATCTGAAGGGAATTCAGGAGGTACTTCGCAGCAGAAGACACCGCAACTAGCCCTGGCCATGCCTGTGAAGTCTCGCATTGTCCATCTTGACGCCTTAAGTGTAACCCTACCACTCCCTAAACAATTACTCTTTGGTACAAAGGACTTGGAACATGTAGACCTTGACATTAAGAACTTACCACTACCTAGTCTACACAATCTGCATCTGCAGGCTGTTGAGGAGATTCATGAGTGAAGTATAGATGCTCTGAATAAGCACACTGAGCTGCAGGAAAGCTATAAGCAATTGGAGGAATCTAGCTCGCAGAGGGCCATGGAACTACAAGATGAGCATGATCGATGGAAGAGACTAGAGTCTACGATCACTGCAGTAGTCGAGGAGATATTGCAGTGTGATGTGCAGCCACACCCCACGAACATTGTCATTAAGATCAATGAGGTGGTTAGCGAGCTCAAAGCAGAGATGAAGGATATGGAGATCATCCATCAAGCACAAATTGCTGCATTGGAAGCGTAGACTCCACCTGATTAGCAATAGTTAAGAGCAAAAGAAGTGAAGGCCACAGTAGAAAATATAGCCATTGAAGTGACTAAGTGCCAAACTCTGTTAGATGAGGTGACAAAAATGTTCACAACACTTGAAGAAGACCCAGAGTTGCTGGAAGTCATGAATACTGTGAAAGGAAAGCAGGAAACATTATAACTATTGGACATAGAAGTTAAAGCGCTGAAGCCAAGAGAAAGGCTCCAGCGATACGCGGAAGTCAGCAAGCTAAAAAATGAAGTTCAAGCATTAAGATAAAAAGAGACTGAAATGGCGGATAAATCGCATCCCTTGCAGGAGGAAGCCCACATGATCTCGCAGGAGATCAAGGAAAATTAAAGGAGCTACGCGAAGGTCAAGAACAGGTGGAAGGACAAGCCAATGATGATATAACACCTGAGATGTTGGAAACTGTCAAACAAGTTGAGCAAGACACTAAAGAAGCAATTGAAAATTTGATTGTCACATACAATGAGTTCACTGCGCAGCTAGCTCCATAGGAGGAGGAACAACTAGGAGAAGTAGAAGTTGAAGGTGGCTCGGGGACGAGCCACATGTAAGTGTTAGGGTCCTGTTGGGCCTGGCCCAAGTGGGGCATTTTTGACCAAGTCATATTTTGGAACTGTGGAGATAAGCGCAGTTAAGTTGAAGGATTTTTGGAGAAGTCAGTTTTGGGATGCTGAGAAGTGGAGCGCAGTGCAGCGTCGGAAGAGCTGTGAAGTACAGTGCTGCGAGGAGATAGTGCTACGAAGAGCCTGATCTACGGAGATCTGGAAAGGAAAATGGATGGACAGAAGATGACACAGATTCTGGTTAGACCATCGGTGGTCTATTTTTTGGCAATGATGCTCCATGATTGGCAGGTGACGGGTAAGGAGCAAAAGCGGAAGAAATAGACCAGTCGCACATGCAAAGAACCACTACCTGAACCGGTCGCATAAGGTTGTTAGAGGAAGAACGACTTGGTGAAAGCGACATGTTGGCATGCGCACGACATAGAGGATGATAGCGACGTGGAGAATGTGTGGAGGACGACCACGATGTAATATTCTCTACCAGAAACCAACATTCTTGTTAAGGGAAAACCGTGACAGTTTTATAAACCTAAGGGTTTTTGCCTTCGAATTGTAAAGACATGACCTACGGGAATGATCTATAAATAAGGCATATTTTCTATGGGAAAGGGTTGTTATTTTGGTTATCTTCATTGTTAATCTTGAGAAAGACCTGTTTTAGTTCCCATTGTAAAGGCTCTACAAGTTGTGTGCGTAGAGGCCTATTGAGAGAGAAGAGAGTCTGCAGCTGAATGCGTAGACTGGAATTGTTGTACCCTTCCCAAATATTAATACAACAACAGTTCCTATGGACATAGATCCCATCCTGGGGGTGAACCACGTTAAATATTGTGTAGTGTGATTTTTTATGCGTTTTGCACTTGTCTGTTTGCTTACAATGAATGCTTGAATTCTCATTTATCAGTTGATATGTTTATGCTTTTATATGTATTCGCCATGAAAATGAGATGGGAATAATATGTTAAGTGTCACATGAGTGGATAAATGTTGGATGCATAGTATTCTATGTGTGTGAAGGTATCAGTCCGTTGAATAATCACATATGTCTGTAGAGTCCGTGTTGTGTAACTCCCTTGAGTGCATGTAATATTCCAACTTTTTGACTAACTATGTTATGACGTTATATCGGGTCATGGCCATGGCCCCAGTATATGTGATTTATTATGTTTGACATAGCATTAGTTTGTTTTGATTTATTCCTTCGTGAGTTGATATATTGGGCATGGACCCCGATTGTGTTTCATTATTGATATATGCGGGGTAGGAAAGCTCGAATGAATAAACTATATTGTATTATGAGAATTGGTTACAAATTATGATATACTGAGATTAATCCTTTTGTTACATTATACTGTGCAGAGAATGATTTACATGGTTGATTATTTAGTGTGTTGAGCGTGGACTCAGAAACACACGAATGACCTATATACTGGGCTTAAGCCCCGATGTATTTAGAGGATTCTATTTTCGTACTGGGCCTAAGCCCCGATGTATTTAGAGGATTCTATTTTCGTACTCGACCTAAGCCCCGATGTATGTTGAGTGTTGGGCATGAACCCTGGAGCACTCCAAGCTTGAAAGAAATGATTACCGGATCCGAGGCCACTTAATATCCTAGATGTGCCTCACAACCACATTCTAGCTCTAGTGTTGAGTAGAAGCTCTAGAATTGCACTAGCGTAACGCCCATGTGAGAGTGTTGAGTTAAAAGGCTCTGAAGAGCACTCGAGGTTACTAAATCTCACGTGTTGAGTCAAGGGGAATCTGAATAGCACTTACATGTCTTATCACAACTATTTCAACTTCATTAAATAAATCTTATTATCATCATCTACTATGGGAACTACCATGTTAAAACGAGGGAATCTAACATGCAAAAAGGAGAGACTAGAGGTGCCATACCAGCTACCGAAACCATCCACAGAAATGGACCCCCTTTCATTAAAAAGAATTAAAAGAAGCATTATGTGAACTAAAATGCTTAAAGGATCCCAAAGCTAAGTATTAGTAATTAGGAGTTTCAATATATGTAATATTAATTAGTTTTATTATATATACTTATGCTTGAGTGGGCTGCCACTTACAATTTATTATTTATTAAAATTTGGATAGGATTTTAATTGTTATTATTATAATTATTCTTATAAAAAGATTAAAAACACTTTGGTAAAACAAAGTGAGACCTCCTAGTTTCCGAAATAACTAGTAGTTAAATAAACAATTATTGTTTTTATAAATTAAATTATTTTAAACAAACCAGTAATTTTCCAACACCCATAATTCAAGATTTGTCTTACTTAAGCAGGACAGACCCCAAAGTTTGGGAGATATTTTTCTTTTGGTATTATTTTTGACAGGAAGAACTCTCTGCTCAAGAAAGTGAACTCTGCCTATAGATTTTGAGATCTGAACCAGCTACACACCTAGGGCCTCTACTTCTCAGTTTGCATGTCAGAACGAGCTTGGGGGGATTCATACTGAACCAGGAATGGTTGTAGAATCATGGTTGGGAGGAACGTGGTAGTCCCAAAGTCATGGAATCAAAGATCAGTTATCAGGTCAGCCAAGAGTCAGTAGTTTCCCTAACTAGTTGGCTGAGTGTGCAAATCAGTATCAACAAGGACAAGTTACCAGGATCAACAGCGCATCACAGCAGGACAAGCTACAGAGACCAACAGGTATGATTAATTATAAAACCCTCCTACGTTTTATATCCCTGTAATAAATGAAATGTTAAAATAACAATGTTCTTATTATCAGTTTTAAATCTAGTTTTCCATAATCGAATGGCATTCCCAGCAAGCTAGTCTTTGCTAGTCATTATATTGCTTAGATTGTTAGAACAGGCGAATTATTGATCTGAACTCAGAAAAATATTTATAGTATTTTATATTCACTTATGGTAGTATTTTATTCCACTTATCTAAACCCTTGTTTTAGATCATCAACAAAATGGCCTAGTTACAGAAACCAAAACCATAACAGAAATCGTTGAAACAACACATAAACCATTCAAAATTCCAACTATACAAACCACAGCAAAAGAAAATGCAAACATCATTGTTTATTATCAGTTTTTCTCTGCCGATCTATTTTCGTTGTTTCTTCTCAAACCATACATACCATATTTAAAAACAAAGATACCAAATATGACAGAGATCATATATAGAGTGTCGTTCCATTTGCATTTTTTTTTATTCCCACTTCATCAATAACCCTACGCTAATCAAATAGACAGACCTAAGACCCTTTCCATTTCTTTTCAAACTACAAACCTACGATAGTCATCTACAGGAAACCTTCAATTTTCATTTCAAATCAACTAGAAGACGCAGGAATTAAGTTATTTTTCTAGGGTCAGAGCCTCATGATACATCAACGCAGAGATCAATCATAAATAGAAGCAAGAGAAACAATCTTCATATGACCACTACAAAGACGCCTATCAAAAGCTAGGACCAGGGTCAATTCCCTTGGTATTCATAAAAAGCCAAATTACATAAGTGATTCCTACAGGATACAAGTCTCTACATAAAAAACCAAAACGCTGAGTACAGAAACCCTTGCCAGGAAAGCATCCATTCTACCCACGCAACCAGCAAGTAAACCATATCTTTTTATTTACAATCTACCCACATTACAACAACAGATGGGTAGAAAACTTCGTTGATGTCTTATATCTTACCACGGGCAATACCTTGTTCACACATAAACGTTGTAGCAATATCCAAAACAAATAACAAGTGCCAATGAAATCAACACACTAACCATAGCTATATTTACAAGCAAAAGGTGCCAACAGCCCTGTATAATATCTACATTGTCTATGCAGTAGTTTAAAAACATACCCAAGAAAACCATAACATTAGAACTCCTAAAATTTCAGCTTGAATACTTAAATACACACAGGAAAAATAGAAATGTCCCATTAAAAATCATTGTAACTATAAAGGAGTAATATCCAACGAAATATCACTTTGTTTGTTTACAAGATTTTGCAGAACCAAATAATCGGTGAAACCTAGATGCTCCATAGTCCTTCTATATCATAGTCCCAGTACTTATTCAACGATTTAAATTACATGGAAACCCCATTTCTGTCTAGTCTATCAGAGTAGGAAACTATCTCAGACCTCCCTAAAGCGGATCAGTAAGCCAATGGCTTATGGGAGTCTCACTCTAAAAACACCAGTCCAAATGCATACATACAACACCAGAGCTACAGGAGATAGGGCACGAAGGGGTAAGCCAGACTTTCCAGTACCCTAGCTATGCACACAACTTCATAAACCATCGCAGCTCCCATACCAAAGTGAGTATCACCTGTCACAAGTGACACACAGTATAAATCAGTTCAAATATGTATTTTCAGCTCGAAGGAAATGGAAATATCAAGGAGTGATATGGTTTAGTTCTTACCTGAAAAAAGTATGGCCACCTTACGCCTTGAACGATAGCAACAATCACTAAGTGTGTTGACCATGAGTAGAGCTTGGGTCAGTACACCCCACCATCACTCAACAACGAAAGCGTAGAGACAGAACTAAGAACGATTCGAATACAGAGACTAGTGATAGAAAACCCTAAAATCGACATCCAAAACCCTCATGACAGGCTGTTCTCCACATTCATTAAATGCATTAAATACTGCACCAAACTCTATCTAAGTGGAGATCCAATAAATTGCATTCCCTATAGTGAAGTCGTGGATTCAGTCACCCTGTATTAAAATACAAAAAGGGCTCGTTTTATATACAAAGACTTTTGTAAAGTTTGACAAATCCACATTGGGTTGCATTACCAAGAGCTAATAGTTGTAACCCCACTTCAGGAAACAATCAAATTGAGGACTCCCATGATGATGGATTATTAATTTGTAAAGACTTAGCATACACTCGGTGGAATAGGACCAATGGTGAGATAAGGACCATCCATTTAGAGATACTACTCGCAAATTTGAGATACCTGCAAACACAAGGGTGCATGATGGCATTAGCATTACGCTAAGTAAGTCCGGCAATCTCCACAACTGCCCATACCTCCCGGCAACCCTGTCGAGGTACGTAATTACCTGGCTAGGATTATTATAGAATCCCCATGTGAAAAACATATCGTCATCAAAAAATCTCAGCACCTGGAGGTGTCATTAGACATTCATAATTAAAACCACATGATTCTTCAAACAGTAAGTTGTGTTATATTCTACCTATTGAGCAAACATTTGCAAATGCAATGAAAACATAATCTCGTTTTATTTCCACACCGCTTCCACAAATTCTAGACTTACATGTAAAAGAGACTATGTAAATAGAAAGGCTTAGACTTACATTGCAGCATACCAGTATGATGGTTGTTTAACATCATTACATTTAATGTATCCCTTTTCTATTATAAACTGACGACTATTGGAGACAGGAAAATTTTAAAATTTTTGTTATTTTTGGGATGTTACAAGTGGTATCAGAGCAAGCTACAAACACTACGTGACCTATTGGGCTCACTACCAAACACAGCTGCAGATACAGGAAAGTGTATAAATGTTGTATTATGTTTTTACGAAAAGAAGTAACTAACAAATTGTTTTTTTTGCAACAGCAGCAGCAACAAATACTTATATAAATTTCAGGTACAGGCAGTAGTAGGGATGAATGCATAACAAGGAAGCAGTGTATGAGGCAATATAAATTCTCCACCATGAGAGCAAGAAATCGTGGTGGAGCTCAACTCAAATTTGGAGAAATCCATGCAGCAGCTACAGGCAGAATTCCAGAGTTTCAGGGATGAAAATATGCAAGAAAGAAGACAACAGCGGGCTATAAATGAAGCCTTACTCCAAATCCTAACAGGGGAAAAACCCCCTGAACATCCTACTCTCTCTATCAATTCCCTTAACACAAGGAAAGCAGCCAGTTACAAAATAGGAGATCAAGCAGAACATAAATCAGAACCATTGGAAGAGGACTGTAAGAGCTCTTCCAATGACAATGGTTCTCCACCTCCTTGCAAGAAAAGGAGGAAGAGTGATGACAGCTTACAAGGGGAGTTCAGAAAGATAAGGGCTCCAACTTATGATGGGGAAGTTAGCTCAGGAGAAAAGGTTGAATAGTGGTTGTTAGGAATGAACAAATACTTTAATGTTCATAATTACTCCAGTGAGATGCAAGCCCGACTAGCCATATACAACCGAAATGGAAAAGCTTCCAGATGGTGGCGGGACCTAAAACACATTAAGGGACAAGAGCTATGAGACATAAGATGGGACACTTTCAGCAGAATCTTTCAGGACAAATACATGTTTGAAAGATTCTTCAACAAGAAGATAAAATAATTTCATGAGCTGAAAATGGGTTCCCTAACTATGGAAGCTTTCATAAATCGGTTCTTAGACTTACTGCACTATGTGCCTTATATTAAGTATGAGAAGGTGAAAATCCAGTAGTTCTTGGGTGGGATGCCACAAAAATTTAGAGAGAAAATAGAATTCGACATGCCCAAAACCCTTGACATAACCCTACATATAGCTCGCATGTGCTATGAGCACAGGAAGCCAAGAAATGACAACATCAATCGAAATAGGGACAGATTAAGGACCTTCTCAGAAAACCATAGACCGGGTTTTAAACCCCCACCATTTCGGAAACATAACAACAGTTTCCCACCCAGTAGAGGTTTCAGCCGACCCCAAGCTCGACCAAATGCACCCCCACCACCAGCCAACAGGCTAGCCTTCAACAAAGGGGCAAAGACAGTCCCACCAACTATCTCTTGTTGGAAATTCCAGGGACCACATTACTATAGAGACTGCCCCAACAAAATAGATGGGACTTTACACAACATCCAAACGGAAACTACCATGGGGGACATGGCAAAAACACCGAGGATTTATGCCGCCCTTGATGGACGATAGGAAGATCATCAAGCTACCATGGTAGAAATTGAGGGTAAGATATCTAACACTGCCATTTTAGTTCTAATAGACCCCGGTGCTTGCCGAAGCTACATCTCCCCTACGATAGTAGAAACTTGCCAACTAAACTGAGAAATTCACAAGCTACCATGGCTAGTACAACTAGCTACGGGTACCAAGCGGAAGGTTTTCGAACTAATTAAAGGCCGTGAGATTGATTTAAACGGATTCCCAACTAGAGTAGATTTAAATCTCCTGCCATTAGGGTCTTATGACGTAATAATAGGCATGGATTGGTTAGAGGGACATCATACGTTGCTAGATTGTTTAAACAAATCCATCTTATGCACGGATAGTCAAGGACACCAAAGAACCATCCAAGGTATACCTAAGGAAGTATCAGTACGGCAGATATCGGCATTACAAGCAAAGAAATGCTTAAGAAAGGGTTGTAAACTATTTGCAATCCACCTTCAATCACTAGAAGCCGATAGGGAACAAAATATCGAGGATTTCCCGATACTAGTAGAATTCAGAGACATATTTCCTGAGGAGATACCTGGGTTACCACCCAAGCGGGACTTAGACTTTTCCATAGAACTAACCCCCGAATCTGTACCCGTCTCTAGGACTCCGTACCGTATGAGTACACCTGAACTAGTAGAGCTCAAGATACAGTTACAAGAACTAATCGACAAGGGGTACATTCGACTGAGTGTGTCTCCCTGGGGAGCACCGATCCTCTTTGTTAAGAAGAAGGATGGCACGATGCGTATGTGCATCGATTACCGCCAACTCAACAAGTTAACCATCAAGAACCGTTACCCACTCCCTAGAATCGACGACTTGTTTGACAAAGTCGGAGGAGCAAAGATCTTGTCGAAGATCGACCTGCGATCCGGATATCACCAGGTGAGAATCCGTGATGAGGACATCAGCAAGACCACGTTTCATAAATGATATGGCCACTATGAGTTTGTAGTAATGCCTTTCGGTCTAACGAATGCACCCGCCAACTTTATGTGCATGTTGAACAAAGTTTTATGTAAGTACCTCGACAAGTTTGTTCTAGTCTTCATAGACAATATCCTAATCTATTCCAAGAATGAAGAAGAACATGAGGAACACCTCCAAATAGTCCTACGGATATTGCGAGAACATCATCTATACGCAAAATTTAGCAAGTGTGATTTCTATAGACCTCAGATACAGTACTTAGGGCATATCATTTCCGAGAAGGGGATAGCGGTTGATCCCGAAAAGATCAAGGCTATCGAAGAATGGCCCACACCTATGTGTGTTTTCGACATACGATCATTCCTAGGTAGAACCGTACCGAAAGTTCATTGAGAACTTCTCTCAAATTTCTTGCTCCATGACCGCCTTATAGAAGAAAACCGGTAAGTTTATCTGGACCGACAAGTGCGAGGAAAGTTTTCAGAAGTTAAAACAACTTCTGATTAGCGCACCAATTTTAGAAATTGCCAGCCCGAATGGGGACTTCATAGTTTTCACCGATGCAATCAAGGAGGGACTCGGTGGAGTCCTTATGCAAGATGACTTTTCCATCTGCTACAAGTCAAGGAAGTTAAAAGAACATGAGAAAAACTATCCTACTCATGACCTCGAATTAGCCGCCATTATCCACGCTCTAAAGATTTTGATACATTACCTCATGGGTAAGAAATTTCTACTAAAGATGGACAACATGAGTCTAAAATATTTGTTTGATCAACCAGAACTGAATGCTAGACAGGCTAGGTGGTTAGCCTTCCTTAGTGAATATCACTTTGAATTGAAACACATCAAGGGGAAAGAAAACAAGATCGCTGAAGCCTTAAGTCGATGAGCTCATATGTTATACGAGGTAACTGAAAGTCAAACTAACTCCAACTTACATGAGAGAATTAGAACGGCATGCCAAAATGACCAGTTCTATGTCAAGATCCTTAAAAATATCCAGGAAGATAGGCTTTTTCAACAACAGAAAGAATACAAGATAGATGAATCAGTATTGTTATGTTCAAAGGAGAGGCTTTACGTTCCCGAGGGGGGCAACATTAGACCTAACATACTCACCGAATTCCATCAGAGCCCCTATTCAGGACACCTTGGATATCAAAAGATGATTTCAGCCGTAAAGAAACACTAATTTTGGCCTAAACTGAAAGCCAACATCGCATTGTTCATCGCAAAGTGTCAGGAATGTCAGTTGGTCAAAGCGGAACACCAACACCGCTCCGGACTACTTCAACCATTACCCATTCCAGAATGGAAGTGGGAGGTAATAAGTATGGATTTCATTGCGGGTCTACCCAAGAGCAAGAAACAAAATGACTCCATCTTTGTAGTAGTAGAAAAGCTGTATAAAGCCGCACATTTTATACCAGTAAAATCTACCTACAAGGTAGTTCACATTGCGAAAATATTCCTAAAGGAGATTTTCCGGTTACACGGGATACCCAAAGCAATTATCTCGGATCGAGACACAAAGTTCACAAGTAACTTTTGGAGAGCACTGTTCTCCGGGTTAGAAACACAATTATAGTTTAGTACCGCATACCACCCCCAAACCGGCGGACAGACGGAACGAGTAAACCAAATCTTGGAGGATATGCTAAGAATGTATGTCATGAACAATCCCACTAAGTGGGAAGACTACTTTCACCTTGTGAAGTTTGCATACAACAACGGTTATCAAAACTCGGCCAAAATGAGTCCTTTCGAGGTACTCTACGGTCGAAAGTGTCAGATCCCAGTCACCTGGGATAGCCCGGTGGACAGGCTTATGCTACGGCCAGACTTACTAAAAGACTTGGAACAACTAGTCTCCAAGGTGCAACTAAATTTTAAAGAAGCACAAGACCGCCAAAAGAGTTACGCAAGGAAGAAAAGAAAGGACAAGGACTACCAAATCTGTGAACATGTCTTCCTAAGAATAAAAGCGAAACGAAGCTTGTTAAGTTTGGGACGTTGCAGTAAACTAGCCCCAAGGTTTTGTGGACCTTTTGAAATACTGGGCAAGATGGGTCCAGTAGCATATGAGTTAGCCCTACCAGCACATATAAAAGTTCATAACGTTTTTCATGCTTCCTTATTAAAGAAATATGTATACGATACTAAACATGTTATTGATTGGTCCTTATTACAGGTGGAGCCCGAACGGAAGTTCATGCCAGAACCACTCCACATTTTGGACAAGAGAGAAGTCCAGCTTACGAGGAGGACCATTACTCAGCTGAAAGTGCAATGGAGGCACTTTGGACCAGATGAGGCCACTTGGGAGAATGAGGCTACCACGAGAGAGGCATACCTCGCCTTGTTTCATGATCTCATTCGTAGTCCCTAGAAACACCGGGATGGTGTTGTTCTAAGGAAGGAGGGATGTAATATGCCAACTTTTTGACTAACTATGCTATGATGTTATATCGGGTCAAGGCCCCAGCATATGTGATTGATTATTTTTGACATAACATTAGTTTGTTTTGATTTATTCTTTTGTGAGTTGATATATTGGGCATGGACCCTGATTGTGTTTCATTATTGATATATGCGGGGTAGGAAAGCCCGAATGAATAAACTATGTTGTATTATGAGAATTGGTTACAAATTATGATATACTGAGATTATTCCTTTTGTTACATTATACTGTGCAGAGCATGATTTACATGGTTGATTATTTAGTGTGTTGAGCGTGGACTCAGAAACACACGAATGACCTATATATTGGGCTTAAGCCCCAATGTATTTAGAGGATTCTATTTTCGTACTGGGCCTAAGCCCCGATGTACGTTGAGTGTTGGGAATGAACCCTGGAGCATTCCAAGCTTGAAAGAAATGATTACCGGAACCAAGGCCACTTAATATCCTAGATGTGCCTCACAACCACATTCTAGCTCTAGTGTTGAGCAGAGGCTCTAGAATTGCACTAGCGTAACGCCCATGTGAGAGTGTTGAGTTAAAAGGCTCTGAAGAACACTCGGGGTTACTAAATCTCACGTGTTGAGTCAAGGGGACTCTGAATAGCACTTATGTGTCTTATCACAACTATTTTGAATTGATTAAATAAATCTTATTATCATCATCTACTGCGGGAACTACCATGTTAAAACGAGGGAATCTGACATGCAAAAAGGAGAGACTAGAGGTGCCCTACCAGCTACCGAAACCGTCCACAGAAATGGACCCCCTTTCATTAAAAAGAATTAAAAGAAGCATTATGTGAAACAAAATGCTTAAAGGATCCCAAAGCTAAGTATTAGTAATTAGGAGTTTCAATATATATAATATTAATTTGTTTTATTATATATACTTATGCTTAAGTGGGCTGCCACTTACAATTTATTATTTATTAATATTTTGATAGGATTTTAATTGTTATTATTATTATTATTCTTATAAAAATATTAAAAACACATTGGTAAAACAAAGTGAGACCTCCTAGTTTCCAAAATAACTAGTATTTAAATAAAAAATTATTGTTTTTATAAATTAAATTATTTTAAAGAAACAAGTAATTTTCCAACAGTCATAATTCAAGATTTGTCCTACTCAAGGAGGACAGACCCCAATGTTTGGGGGATCTTTTTCTTTTGGTATTATTTTTGCCAAGAAGAAATCTCTGTTCAAGAAAGTGAACTCTGCCCATAGATTTTGAGATCTGAACTAGCTACACACCTAGGGCCTCTACTTCTCAGTTTGCATGTTAGAACCAGCTCGGGGGGATTCATATTGAACTAGGAATGGTTGTAGAATCATGGTTGGGAGGAACATGGTAGTCCAAAAGTCATCCAATCCAAGATCAATTATCAGGTCAGCCAAGAGTCAGTAGTTTCCCCAACTAGTTGGCTAGGTGTGCAGGTCAGTATCAGAAAGGACAAGTTACCAGGATCAACAGGTCATCATCAGCAGGACAAGCTACAGAGATCAACAGGTATGATTAATGATAAAACCCTCCTACGTTTTTTATCCTTGTTATGAATAAAATGTTAAAATAACAATGTTCTTATTATCAGTTTTAAATCTAGTTTTCCAGAATCGAATGGCATTCCCAGCAGGACTAGCCAGCTAGTCTTTGCTTGTCATTATATTGCTTAGATTGTTAGAACAGGCGAATTGTTGATCTGAGCTCAGAAAAATATTTATAGTATTTTATATTCACTTATGGTAGTATTTTATTCCACTTATCTAAACCCTTGTTTTAGATCATCAACAAAATCGCCTAGTTACAGAAACCAAAACCATAACAGAAATCGTTGAAACAACACATAAACCATTCAAAATTCCAACTATACAAACCAGAGCAAAAGAAAATGCATACATCATTGTTTATTATCACTTTTTCTCTGCCGCTCTATTTTTTATGTTTCTTCTCAAACCATACATACCATATTTAAAAACAAACATGCCAAATATGATAGAGATCATATATAGAGTGTCATTCCATTTGCATTTTTTTTATACCCACTTCATCAATAACCCTATGCTAATCAAATAGATAGACCTGAGACCCTTTCCATTTCTTTTCAAACTACAAACCTATGATAGTCGTCTACAGGAAACCTTCAAGCTTCATTTCAAATCAACTAGAAGACGCAGGAATTAAGTTATTTTTCTAGGGTCAGAGCCTCATGATACATCAACGCAGAGAGCAATCATAAAAAGAAGCAAGAGAAACGATCTTCGTATGACCACTACAAACATGCCTATCGAAATCTAGGACCAGGTTCAATTCTCGTGGCATTCATAAAAAGCCAAATTACATAAGTGATTCCTACAGGATACAAGTCTCTACATAAAGAACTAAAACGTTGAGTACAGAAACCCTTGCCAAGAAAGCATCCATTCTACCCATGCAACCAGCAAGTAAACCAGATCTTTTTATTTACAATCTACCCACATTACAGCAACAGAGGCGTAGAAAACTTCGTTGATGTCTTATATCTTACCACGGGCAATACCTTGTTCACACATAAACACTGTAGAAATATCCAAAACAAATAACAAGTGCCAATGAAATCAACACATGAACCATAGCTATATTTACGAGCAAAAGGCGCCAATGGTCCTGTATAATATCTACATTGTCTGTGCAGTAGTTTACAAACATACCCAATAAAACCATAACATTAGAACTCCTAAAATTTCAACTTGAATACTTAAATACACATAGGAAAAATAGAAATGTGCCATTCGAAATCATCGTAACTATACCGGAGTAATATCCAACGAAAGAGCACTTCGTTTGTTTACAAGATTTCACAGAACCAAATAAATGGTGAAACCCAGCTGCTCCATAGTAATTTTATATCACAGTCTCAGTACTCATTCAACGATTTAAATTACATGGAAACCCAATTTCTATCTAGTCTAACCAAGTAGGCGACTATCTCAGACCTCCCTAAAGCGGATCAGTAAGCCAATGGCTTATGGGAGTCTCACTCTAAAAACACCAGGCCAAATGCATACATACAACACCAGAGCTGCAGGAGATAGGACACGAAGGGGTAAGCCAAACTTACCAGTACCCTAGCTACCCCCACAACTTCATAAACCATCGCAGCTCCCATACCAAACCGAGTATCACCTGTCACAAGCGACACACAGTATAAATCAGTTCAAATATGTATTTTCAGCTCGAAGGAAATGGAAATATCAAGGAGTTATAAGGTTTAGTTCTTACCTGAAAGAAGTATGGCCACCTTACGGCTTGAAAAATAGCAACAGTCACTAAGTGTGCTAACCATGAGCAGAGCTCGGGTCAGTACACCCCACCATCACCCAACAATGAAAGTGCAGAGCCAAAACTAAGAACGATTCGAATACAGAGACTAGTGATTGAAAACCCCAAACCGACATCCAAAACCCTCATGCCAGGCTGTTCTCCACATTCATTAAATGCATTAAAGACTGCACCAAATTCTATCTAAGTGGAGGTCCAATAAATCGCATTCCCTATAGTGAAGTCTTGGATTCAGTCACCCTGTATTAAAATACAAAAAGGGATCATTTTATATATAAAGACTTTTGTAAAGTTTGACAAATCCACATTGGGTTGCATTACCAAGAGCTAATAGTTGTAACCCCACTTTGGGAAACAATCAAATTGAGGACTCCCATGATGATGGAGTATTAATTTTTAAAGACTTAGCATACACCGGGTGGAATAGGACCAATAATGAGATAAGGACCATCCATTTAGAGATACTACTCACAGATTTGAGATACCTACAAACACAAGAGTACATGATGGCATTAAAATTACGCTAAGTAAGTCTAACAATCTCCACAACTTCCCTGTGAAATTGCCCACGTAAGATCGAAAGAGATGATGTAAACCTCACAATGATAGAATTTAGGAATAATAGAAGAAGAGACAAGCAATAGAACTTAGATCCAGAGAAACTCTGATTGAGGTATAATAATTACACATGTTACTATTAACAGAATAATGAACTGGTAAATATACAATGCTGAGTATGAGGATTCGAATTCACTAGGAGGAATTCGAATTGGCCTTGATGCATAGATCCATAATCAGTGGAGAGTCATCAATGCCTAACTAGGAGTCCACCTTCTCATCAGTGAAGTCATCAATGCAAAGTAATGATCAACCGGGAGTCAAACTGAGTCTAACTGAATGTGGTTGGTGTAACTGGCACATGGAAGCACTAATATAGTGAAGGAGGCTCAATGGAGGGCACCATAGGTTCTAACTGGAGTCAGAATGGTTAATCTAGTCTCATTGGAGGTCCAACAGAGTGATAAAATCAGTAAAGAGTCAGTTAATCCTTAAATCAAGGAAATAAATGAAGATAACTCAATATAACTGAATATAACTGGACTGGTAGGTGAAGAAGGCGCCCTTGTCATGCAGTGGAGAAAAGGAGGGTGCATTAGTCACTGGGAGGCCTAGAAATGATCTGAAAGAAGCTCCGAGGGCTAGTTTGCTGAGGACTAGGTGCTGGGACTGATGACCTATAATGCATGCAAAATGCATGCAAACCATAATTTTGCATGCATGACTGAAAATGAAAATGACTGGAAAGCTAGTAGGACTAGGATGGAGTATAGGAATATCCTAACAACCCCCCTTAATCCATTCTGGGCCCTGGTAACTAGGACCAAAGGTCACCCATACAATAAATGAAATGATAATAAAATACATAACTATCCATAAACTGAGAAAATGGGGGAAAACCTCATGGGAAAAATACCCCCCCTTAAAAGAACAGTAAATAACTCAAAGAACCATCATGCAGAAAAGAAAGAAGCTTTCATCAGTGAAAACTTTTGTAAAAGACTTGGCAAGCTGATCCCATGTAGAAAGGTCTCCCACTGTGTGGAGGATGAAGCAAGTCTTTCAGGAACTTTTTCTGTACCTGGAGCGAATGGAACATGAGTAGTCTTCCCAAAAGATAGAAGAGAGAATCCCATCATCATGTTGTATCTCTTATGGAGAGATGGATGGCATAATGCAAGGTTAGCATGCTGCTGAAGTCTAGTAGTTCTGTAAGCAAATAAATCATCAACTGTGTTCTCAATAGTACCAAGGACTGTGTGAGAACATATTTCTCTTGAATCTGGATTGAGAATAGGTGTTGGTTCTGAATCTTCTTGAACCATGATCTCAACATCAAAATCTTGATCTTTTTCTTCACTAGAATAGGAGTCACTGTGATCTTCATCAGAATTTGAAGGACTAGTTGGAGAGAAGGGCATGAAGTGTGAGAACTCATATGCCTTTGAGGCATGATTAGCAATCCCATTCGCTATAACCTTTCCAGTTGAGATTTTTGTAATCTCTACTGTGTCTGGTTCAAAAATTACTTGTTTTGGAGATCCTGTATGAGTCATTTGATATACTGACAACAAATTAGTTGCAAGAGAAGGAACAAATAAGACATTTTTGAACTTACCATGCTCCATATGAACTGTACCCAAACCTTTGGCAGAAATATGAGAGTTGTCTCCCATGTGAATGGTAGGACCATCTTGGAGATCCAAATAGGAGAAGGATTCTTCTTGTGCCATCATGTGGTTGGAATCTCCAGAATCTATGAGGAGAGATTTTGTCTTTGAAAAACCAACGATCAATGCATGACAATCATCAGATCCACTTCCAGAATCAGACATCTTTTCTTCTTTTGGAACAACAATTTGGTTTTGTTCAAGAATCTTGGTTAGAAGATCAATCTTCTTATGCATGTAGACATTCTCAGGATGGTTTCCTTGCTTGCAGTAGGTACAATTTGGTATCTTTTGTTTGTCATTCTTGGATCTTGAAGGTTTCTTGCCTTTGCCTTTTTGTCCCCCTTTTTCATTTGCTCCACTTGATTCACCAGCTAAAAGAGCTAGATCTCTGGAGGTTTTGATGGCACCCATTTGAAATAGTTTGTTCTCTTCTTGAGTGAGAGCTTCAATAAAGTCACTTAAGGTGGGAAACTTCCATCCAGGGATGTACATTCGAACAGAATGAAAGGTAGATACAAAGACAGAAAATTGAGATCCAAGTTTGCTCAATATAGAGAGTATCAATTACTCGTCATTTTTAGTGATGCCACATTGCTTGCAATGCAAAACCAAGTTCTGAAATTTGGAGAAGAAATCTTGGATGCTCTCGAAATTGCTAGGTTGAAGGGCAACCAATTCATTCTCAAGAATGTAGCCTCTTAGTTCTTCTTGTTTGCCAAAAAGACTCCTCAATTTTAACCATAAATCATTTGGATACTTCAATCCATCAGTATGAAACAATATATCATTAGATATATTAAGGCATATGCATCCAAAGGCTTCATCCATTTTGTTTAGGTGCTTGATTCTCTTTTCAGCTTGATGTG
The DNA here is from genome assembly GCA_027924585.1 of Larix kaempferi. Classification (NCBI taxonomy): domain Eukaryota; kingdom Viridiplantae; phylum Streptophyta; class Pinopsida; order Pinales; family Pinaceae; genus Larix; species Larix kaempferi. Next base: position 1,151,584 of record BSBM01001169.1, read on the forward strand.
GTATGGCATCTTTTTCCTCAACTATTCTAGTAAACCCTCTTGATTGCAAGAGTACTATCATATTCCTCTTCCATTCGAAATAATTGAAAGGAGTGAAAAGTATAGAAGAAGGAGCATTCGAATTGCTCATCTTGACTGCTTGAACAAGTGCAAATAGAAAGCTGCTGAATCTACTATTGCAACTGCTGGAACTTCAAAATACCTGCAAAAAACTCTCAAGAATGGAGGTAGAATGTACTCTCAAGGCTCTGATACCATCTGAAATTGCCCACATAAGATCCAAGAGATGATGTAAACCTCACAATGAAATAATTTAGGAATAATAGAAGAAGAGACAAGCAATAGAACTTAGATCCAAAGAAACTCTGATTGCGGCAGAATAATTACACATGTTACTATTAACAGAATAATGAACTGGTAAATATACAATGTTGAGTATGAGGATTCGAATTCACTAGGAGGAATTCAAATTGGCCTTCATGCACAGATCCATAATCAGTTGAGAGTCATCAATGCCTAACTAGGAGTCCACCTTCTCATCAGTGAAGTCATCAATTCACAAGTAATGATCAACCCGGAGTCAAACTAAGTCTAACTGAATGTGGTTGGTGTAACTGGCACATGGAAGCACTAATATAGTGAAGGAGGCTTAGTGGAGGCCGCCATAGGTTCTAACTGGAGTCAGAATGGTCAATCTAGTCTCACTGGAGGTCCAATAGAGTGATAAACCCAGTAAAGAGTCAGTTAATCCTTAAATCAAGGAAATAACTGAAGATAACTGAATATAACTGAATATAATTGGACTAGTAGGTGATGAAGGCACCCTTGTCATGTAGTGGAGAAAAGGAGGGCGCATTAGTCACTGGGAGGCCTAGAAATGATCTGAAAGAAGCTCCGGGGGCTAGTTTGCTGAGGACTAGGTGTTGGGACTGATGACCTAGAATGCATGCAAAATGCATGTAAACCCTTATTACATGCAAACCCTAATTTTGAATGCATGACTGAAAATGAAAATGACTGGAAATCTAGTAGGACTAGGATGGAGTATAGGAATATCCTAACATGCCCATACCTCCCAGAAACCCTATCGAGGTACGTAATTACCTGACCGGGAGTATTATAGAATCCCCATCTGAAAAACATATCGTCATCAAAAGAGCTCATCACCTAGAGGTGTCATTAGACATTCATAATTAAAACCACATGATTCTTCAAATAGTAAGTTGTGTTATATTCTACCTATTGAACCAACATTTGCAAAGGCAATGAAAACATGATCTCCTTTTATTTCCACACCGCTTCCGCAAATTCTAGACTTACATGTAAAAGAGACTATGTAAAATAGAAAGGCTTAGACTTACATTGCAGGATACCAGTATGATGGTTGTTTAACATCATTACATTTAATGTATGCCTTTTCTATTATAAACTGACGACTATTGCAGACAGGAAAATTTTAAAACTTTTGTTATTTTTGGGATGTTATGGCGTAGCACTGGAAGTGCATAGAGTAGTATACTTTGTCCCGTTGCATAAGCTACAAAGCTAAATAATATAAGGTAGTAACGAATGAATAAAGTGTTAAGTAAAGTCTTCGTGAGTAGTTAAGTTCGAAGAGGAAGCGTATAACTCAGTTGCGCAGTCGCTCCAGTTGCATCCTACCCGAACCCCGCAGTCCTTGGACGTGTTGGTTGCGCAAGTATCTTAGCTCGCTAAAGTGTTGACCACGGCAAAGACCATCGTCGCCCAGTCTTCAACCCACAGCGCGAGCACTGTAACACACTGTGTAGTAGATCTGTTTAAACAACTCATCACACAGCTGTGGAAACCTGATTCCGTAGCTCCCCCATAGCTTCGCCTCGGTTGAGACCTCAGTCTGTTCGCAGGCTATTGCCGAAAGGGCTGGTGAAAAGGGGTTTTGTTAGACCCTCGAACCGCTAAAGAACCTGGTTCTACATTGGAAACCGCTAGAACGGTTATATAAGCCAACAGTATGACACTGGTCACATGGGATGAACCAGTGAATAGAATGATGTTGGGGCTAGATCTACTAAAATATCTAGAACAATTAGTGCAAAAGGTAAATCAAAATTTTAAAGAAGCACAATATCTACAAAAAATTTACGCAGATAAGTATCACCGAGATAACGAGTATCACGTTTGTGATTATGTATATCTAAATGTTAAGGAAAAGAGAACCACTCTCATATAGGGGAGGTGCAGCAAATTGGCTCCAAGATATTATGGACCATTCAAGATCTAGAAAGGATAGGCCTTGTTGCTTATCATCTTTCCTTACCAACTCATATTAAATTTCATGATGTATTCCATGTATATCTTTTGAAAAAGTATGTTTATGATACTAAGAATATTATTGATTGGAAACTATTGCAGGTGGAACCGAAAGGAGAGTTCCTACCATTACCTCAATGTATACTCGACTGGAGGGAAACTCGTCCCAGGAACAGATTTATTACTCAGGTGAAGGTGCAATGGAAACACTTTGAACTTGAAGAGCCTATAAAAGAAACCTACCCTTTCTTGTTTCAAAGTTGAACTGAATTAGATGACACTCAGATGGTTTTACTATAATGGGGGTTGCATGTAATGTCCCAAGATATTACCCTTAATTAATAAGTCAGAGGAATTGGTTATATTTTCATAATTCAGAGGACTTAATTACGTCTTGATAAGTCAAAGGACATGATTATGTTTTAGAAATAAGTCAGAAAGACTTGGACCTATGTGTGATGCTAGGCATCATGAAAAAAATAACACTTTATGTGATTAAAGTGATATTTAAATTATAATGTTTTCCACTAGCTTGCTATGGGACAACTTATTAAAAGAGAGACCAAGCTTACTAGGGCATATGAATTGTAAGAGTGATTAAAAATTAAGAAGATAAATTTAAGAAAAGTTGAGAAAAATAATAATTTACTGAATTCAAGAAATGTGAGGAAATAAAAAAAAACCCTACTTACCTTCCCAAACCAAAAAAAATTAAGAAGACGAGGAAGTAAGGGGAGAGGATGCTCATTATTTCCTTCTAACAAGTTTTAATGCTAAAAAAAAATTGGCCAAAAACAAAGAGGAATCCATTCTATAAAAATGGTTAAGCAAGATAAGAATGAATAGTAGATAAGGGATATTGTAGGAGGCAAGAGTTCCCATTTCCATAGTAGAGTTTCAGCTCGGTTATCCTGTTAAGCGCTCAATATTTAGACCACATTATTCAGGGATTAGGATGTGATATCCTAAATTGGAGAAGGAATATTTTATACATGAGACACATATATGATTAAAGCGATTTTATTTGCAAGTCTACTTAAGTAAAGATTTCACATCATAACAAACCCTAATTCTTAGTCCTTAGTAAGCTTGGTTTGGCTTGGGGGTGATCTCTACAAAAGTTGAGAGGTTATAAACTACTGCATAATCTAAGGTTGGGAGGAGCAAGCTTGTTCCATAGCAAGTTGGATAAAAGTACATATAAGTTTTTTTAGAGATGTTTTATGTTATCGATTTTGAATTTATTAGTCCTTTTTTAATTTCTAAGTATTAACATATGTATTATAGGAAGCTAGTATCTTGGCATTTTTAATAAATGATAGTATCAACTTGTGTTAAAATTATTTCTTTATGAATGAAAAACCCTATAGGGATGAATAGGAAGTTATGAGTTTATTTCTATACTTTATATTATTTATAATTAATCTTTTCAAGATAGATCTAGTTATTTTCATGAGTTAATACTTCTATTTATATTTATGATTAACTATTATTATCTTGTAAAATTTTAAACAATTCTTTAGGAGAGTTAGGACGTTTATTTTGCATGTTCTAAAAATCATTATTATGAACTTAGTTAATTTCCTTATTGAACAAGTTAAAATGCCTATGCTATTCTCGTTAATGTTCTTCACATTTTAGGGAGTATTAAATTCAGTTGATTAAATTATATTTAATAAGGTGACCAAGGTTTTATATAATAATAATCACTTTAAATAATGTTAAAATCTTGGATAAGTAATATTACTAGTATTAATATTCTTAACCCATGTGGTTTAGGATAAAAATCATGTATATAAACCATAGCAAAATGAGAGAAGGGATTTTACCCCGGAGTATGCCTTAATACCCATGTTCACGCTATATATATATAAACCTTAAAACACAAGTTAGGGTTGGCACCCTTCCAAACATGCATTATTTAATGATAACAAATTTATTATGGAACATAAACTCTAGTATACGTTTCAGGATCAAACATCAGGGGTTCAAAACATTGTTATATAAATTAAAAACATCGAATATAACAATATTAATACTCTGTTAATAATACAATATTGAGCCTTACACCATCCCTCCCATACACATAGGTACACATGAATAGTTAAACTGAAAACAAAACCAAGTTATCAATTAAGTGCGTTACATCATTTATGCCTTATAGGATTCACATCATACATACATTATTACTGTTTCCAAATAAACAAGAGAGTACGAAAAGACAGGTATTATATTCAAATGCTAACCCTCTGGGTATCAAAGGTTCACCCAATATATTACACAGAGTACAAATAAATGAACTTTCCATCGAGGGATAAACTCGGTTCACTATGTATATATTCAATATATAAATCCATATAATCTTATAAACAACAATTGAATCTCAGGTCGAGCCTGAGGGTCGCTGACCTGTTTATTTAAAAGAACAACTGTATTAAACAATAAAACCTACTCAGTTTAGTCATATATTGCTAATGCGCCCTTAATCCATAACTATCAACCTGACTACACATAAATAGTATATATAATTATGTTTGAGCTTCACAAGGTAAACACAGAATATTTGAATTACAATAAGCATGTGAACACGCCATTATAGGGAAGATGATAATATTATCATAAACATGAAGGATAACCCTTCAGAATTTCAAAACAGAGAAGCGATAAAGTTAGCATTAACATAAATATAGTAATAATAATGTCTTGCATAAAATATATAGCATTAATTATGGATTCAAAACTGACATAGCCGTATGGTTTATAAAGAAAAAACACTGAACAATGTTAGGGTTCAAACACCAATAAGCAGTATTTTCAACATCATAATAACCAAAATAACATAGGAGTGCTAAACCCTGAGTATGGCTTTCTTCTTTCAACGAGCATTACAATAGGTGTCAAGAGGACCGAGCCACCTAACAAAATATTAACCTAAAGTAAAAGAGAGTATCCTTTGCACAACACGACCAATCCCTTTCTCATAGGGTGCTTATAAGAGCCAAAGGAGATGAGCTGTCCAGTAAGTAAATGCCCTAGCCCCCTTTTCCCCGTTGCACTTAATTTCAATGTTCAAACCCTTTGATAAGAAAAGTTCATGTGAATAATATTTAAAGTGGTCAAGCACTATTAAAAAAGGTTTAACAATAAACAAATAAATAGACTCTAGGTACAAAACATAAGAATCCTTACCTCGAGAATTAAGGGGGACGTCGAAATCGTAAACCACCTTTAAATTGTATTAGACATGACCAGAAAACCCAAGCTCCTCGCAGTAGGATAGATCAGCATAACAATGTCAGTCGTTTAATAGTCAAATGGTTGTGATACATTTGCATAACCTAGAGGTGGATCTCGGCTCCAAAACCTGTCCGGAGGGAAAAGCTCCCTAAACAAAAAACTACAAGTGAAGAATGACAACGACGAGGAAGGGTTTAACCCTACTGCATGCCCTTCTAAATTTGTACTACCAGGTTTAAATGCTACGAGGCAGATGTAGGCTCAATAGTGGACTAGTTGCGTGTCCAAACTGTTTTCTGTGCTAGCAAATCGATAAGGGATAGCGTGGGTTTGATATCTAATATTAAACTCTCGTATTTCATAAACCAAGTCTTGACCATGGCGAAGAGATGTGACATTACTAGGACTCACGCCCCACTTCCCTCACGTTGAAAATCAACCTACATGTTTCAATATACATGTGTTAGCTACATAATGTAGTTAGGTTAGCCACGCCCGTAGACCTTACCTCCCATCCAAAAGACACATAATAGCATTACATTAAAGTTAATAATTTGTCATGCTAATCCTTTTCACAATGCCACGATACATTGGAGTTAATGGTTGGCTACTATATATATGTATTTGTTAAATAAATGTGTAAACTATGTTGTTATAAGGGATAGAATAAAATAAAATTAACCTTGAATAGTTTAGGATTTAAATTATAATGTTAATTATATTTATTTGTACAAATGGTTTAAATACATTAATATGGTATTTATCCGCTACATAATTAATTCAATAAATCTGTAAATGAATTTAATATGGATCTAGGATCCTTTGAGACAATTATAGAAAATTTGATTAAAATGGAGATAATCTCAGTTTTAGATGGAGTTCATAAGGCATTAAAATCAGTTTAGGACTTAGAAAATGACATCTTTACTGAATAAAAAAATTAAAAATTCATACGGTACTTTTGGGGTCGTGATAAAAAGGAATCTCATCCTTGAAAAATGGGTCTAGAAGAGGATGCATCATAACCCACAAGTTATAGAAATTTAAATCCCATCTCTCTATCAAAGAAGGGATAAATCCCAAGGATATTCCAAACATGCACAAGTCCTTGAGCAGTTCTCATTGGAACCTTTCCAAATCCCCATGATAGCTGATGTTCCTGACACAACCTTGAATATTTCAAAACTAACTCCAAGTGACTCAATGGGATTTAATATGGAGACCAGCTTGAAATTTCATATGCAAGAATATACCAATTGATATACCCTTTGGGGTTCAATAATGTAAGCTCATTGCAGATTTTTATTTTTAGACATTGATGGCACAAATCATGGTTTCCCTTGAATAATAACTAGAAGAAAGAAACAATGTGATTCTTTGCATAGTTGGGTTGATAAAAATAATTAATTATTATTTGATAACTGGAGAAAGGATGGACAAGTTACATCATCCTTAATCCACGAGTCTCAACAAAGCATTCATTTATGATTTTTTCATTCTAGATCATTAACTTGATGTGAAAACCATTGATTGAAGTAATACTATGTGAATATTTCTAATTGTTCTCTATAGTAACTCCTATTGTAGGAATGGAACTTATAACACATAGTTGAAGTGAGTTTTTCTTCAATAGTAAATTTTCATATATATATAAGCAAATACTCTATAACTAACTCTTTTAATTAGTTTTTCTTAGAACTATAAGAGAAATGATAGAACATGAAATACACAATCCACACACACTTGACACAAAATTTATACTGGGAAAAACCCGACTAGAATGAGGACTATGCCTTGTTCTTTTATGTAGAATGAAATACAAAAGGAAATCAGTAATCCCAATGGAGTTACCTTGGACACTACGACCCAAATGGGTGCTACAAAATCTATTACTTACTCTTTATGCTTCACTACTACTCCTTACTACTTCTCAACTATGGAAAAATACAATAGAAATGGAACCCACTTATTTTCCTAATAGTCATATATTTACATAGCACAATATATTTTTAGGGTTATTTTTAACGTTTGTACATTCCTTGATTCCAATTTAGGATTAGGGGTTTGGACCTTCTAGAATTTTATTCAATGCCACACATGACTATCTCTACATGTGTGAGAAATTAGACCTGACATGGAATCTACCCAGAACTATGGTGGTCAATTCTACAGACTTTGATTGAGGAAATCTTTGGACCATTGGAAAGGTCTCAATGTAGAATTGCATCACGTCCCATAATGCTAGCGATGGGTTGTTTTACCACAAAAAGTGTCGTTTAGACCCTCAAATAAGCCTCAAAAGGTTTCGAACACCAAATATACAAAATGAGACTTTCCGATAAAATCGGTCCTAAAAGCCAATTAGACCAATATTCTTCTCCTAAAATATCCAAATAGGTGACAACTTATATATTGATTGATTCAATATCAAGATATATACGGGTGATTCCACGAAAGTGGTTCACCATTTTTGGCGGATGGAAGCTAAAAAAATTGTTTTTCGAACCCTCAATCAAGGTATTTTCAAGTCCTCAATCGAGGTTTTAAAAGCTCGATTGAGGGTTTTAAAATACCTCAATCGAGTGTTTTAAAAGACTTCGATCGAGGGTTGAAACAAGAGCTCGATCTAGCTTTTCAAACCCTCGATAGAGCTTTTGAAAAGCTCGCAAAAGCTCGATCGTGCTTTTTAAAAGCTCGCAAAAGCTCGATCTAGCTTTTGAAAAACATAAAAAGGCTCATTTTAGGCCCTCGATCGAGGGTTTTAAAATACCTCGATCGAGGTCTTATTAAACCCTCAATCGAGGTGTTGTTAAACCCTCTATCAAGGTATTTATCTTGATCGAGGGCTTAAAAAACAGGCTGAGAGCCCTTTTCACTACAGAATGAAAGTTTTGTCTTCCTTCCACAGAGTTAAACCATGTCATTAAATGCTCATTAATGAGCAAACTTGATACCATTGGATTCGTCAACGAATCCTCTATCCAGATATATAAAATTTATGAATTTTTATCTTCATATGTCTTTTGTTTTTAAATTTCTACTAAAACTTGCCCTAAAAAACTCTGTTGACAACTTCGATTGAGCTCAAAGATAAATCCACAAAATTCAAAATACACATCCAAAAAATTTGAAAAAATACACAAGCCCTAGATAAGTGCGTCCTCTTTAAAATGGTATTTTTAGTTTTGCAAATTATATAAAAAATCAAAAGATTTCGTACACGCACACACATGTGTGCAAAATGCGACTTAAATATTCATTGGTCATTTTCGAAAAATAATAATAAATATATTTTTTCGAGAAACATTAAAAGAAAAATATGTAAGCCCTAGTGCATTCTATCTAGATCATGTTCACATATTTCATTTTTTAAAATTATTACTTTAACATTAAATTATTGTGCATGCACACAAACTACTTGTTAATTGCTCTTCAAATTTTTAAGTACACACATTTCATTAAATGAAAATTCGACATGATATATGACATTGGTATATTTCGAAAAAAAAGTATCATTGGAAATCCAACATAATTCTCTACATTTCGTTTTTCAATCGCATGTCAAAATTCATGTGGCAAGTATGAGTTTCGAGGGATTCAATTTAATACATGGGTAAAATTTCTGTTCTTCACAGTCATATTTGGCCAAAAAGAGTTACCCATCTTCATGGAATCACCCATTATACTACTATTTCTAAGTTACATAAGTCAGAATTGCTTCTCGTAATCCATTAAAACCCAAATATTTACTTACCATGGAATACGTGAAACCATAATGTATGTGAAACATGGATCATTTGTGGTTGTGATAACCATTGAAAATAATTTAATGAGGAATGAGAGTATGTTGTATGTAGATTTTTATTATTAGCTATAATTATAGTAAAACTTTGATATGAACTTTTCTTAAACACAATTCATATCCAAAAGTTTTATCACAATTACAATGAGAATACAACTAAACTTGCTAGGCACTTGCCTCCTAAATTCTTTGGAACAAAGGGGATAAGACCAAATTTGTGAATTGGCATTGTCCATTAAACTAATCCACCACAATTTTAGAATCTCCAAGCACCTGTACGGTTCTGATACAATTGTCTAAGGAAAATTTCAACAAAATACACAAGGCATAAAACTCATTTCTACAATCAATTCCCTATTCTCCACCACATCTTAATGTGAAATAGTGTATATGGGATAGAAACAAAACATCTAGGGCATCATAGATACATATCGTCCCTTCATATACCTTGTCAAAAAATCTCCATGGATTATTTTAATTGATAGAAGTTTTCTTTAGGAATTGATTTTGGAGAAACATAAAAATAATCTTTGGGCAAGGAAATTTTAATTAATTGATCCACCATAGAAATATTGACCAACAAAGTTTCACGTTCATTAATGGTTAGAAAACAAGGATGTGTGCTTGACTAGAGAGATCTCAACCTATTAGATAGGAATATGAAAAATTAATGTTAAGCAAGTTTAATATTGTTGGAAATATGTTGTATTATTTTTAGAATCCCAGCGAAAAGGGGGTTTAGGGGCATTGATCATCCCCCATGGGTAGAAGGATGGAGGCGGGTCCAATGCCCTCGAAATATAAATTTTGGGTTCATTTTGAGTTTTTTTCAACACATTTTTTACAGCTTATTGTAAATCAATTCTCCTTAAGGACTTGGGGTTGTGAAACCTAAATTAGGGTTTTGGATGTTGCAATATTGTATTGTAATCATATAAGGTAATCCAATAAGATAGAGAGTGTATAAAATCTCAAGTATGTTCGTTTTATAAGATTTGAGTTTCCTGGGTAAATCTATGGGTAATGTGTGTGTGAGCCATTGTTAATTGTCATGTTTTAGATTCTATTTCATCTTTCTTTTTCCTTACATAGTTTTATCAAAGTTCTCCATTTGGTATCAGAGAAAGGTTATTATCTTTATGGGGAGATGTTTTTTGCTTATGTTTAGTGGATCTTGTGTTGGAGTGACATCTTTGCACAATGAATCTTATGTAAGGAAAATCATGACTAGTTCATGAATATAATAAGAGAAGCTTCATGTCCATAGCTTTGAGTTATGAAAGTTGAAGATGGAAGATATTATTGTAGAAAAATATCAATGGATTGATGTGGATCCATGTACAAATCACACTAGTATGTCGAAATAAGATTGGAAATAGATGCAAGGAAATCAAGAAGCATGATTTAGCTCTGCCTCTTAGATTCAATGTTGATGAATGTTTCTAGAGAATATAGTGCAAAGAATCTACAGGGTGTTCTAGGAACTTGTATCATTCAAATTACCTCGTAAACAAGTTATTTCTTTGAAATAATTTGTTTTATCTAAGGGTGGAGAATGGTGAGGATGGTGACAGAGTGACATATCATCTAAATGTTTTTAATACTTTTGTAATTCAACTAGCCTTTGTTGATACTAATATGGAGGAAGAATATAAGTGTATTACCTTGTTACATTCTTTTCTAGACACATTGGATAGTTTGATTGTAGCAAATGGTAGTGCCACTTAATCCACATTAAAATTTGAGGATCTTGTGGCATCCATGCTATCGGAGGAAATTAGGAGGAAATCTATGGTGGGTGTGACCAAGGATTATTTACCTGTTAGAATTTATTCCCAAGAGTGAAAGAATAGGTCTTTTGGGGGAATATCTAAGTCTAGAGGGAGATCTAAATCTTTGAGAAATTTTGAGAAGAAATGTTGGAAATGCTATAAAGTTGGGCATTATAAGAAAATTTTCAAATCTAAGAGTCTTGATAAAAGTAAGGGATATAATTATACCCCTTCCACAAAAATGAACCCTCCTGAAATGAATAAGCTGACGTTTAATTGAAATACAGTTACACATGTGGAACATGGTGTATGGTTGATTGAATCACGTCCTTCATTTCATATTACCCCTCATAGAGATTGATTTTATGAATATGAAAAGTATAATGGAGGTGATGCTTACCTAGGATATGACTTGACAACCTAAATCATAGGGCATTGAAGGGTCAAGATCTAGCTCAAAATGAAAATATTATAAATCTTCTAGTGGTTTTGCACATTATAAATCTAACTAAAAACCTGATATATATAGGTAAGATGGGTGATGCAAGTGTTCATATTGGATTTGAAAAGGATATATGCAAGACGGTTCGAGGGGAAATCATGTCAATGTGGCGAGTCCAAGTTTGAATTCTATACAAGTTGTTGGGGAGCACTTTCATTGATGGGTGTAACAATTGTATTTTTCACGAGGATAGCAATGCAAAAGACATGACCCCTATTGTCCCTATAGAAAAGACAATTCTAATGCATCACAAATGTGGCATATTGGAGAGAAGGGCCTTTCAAAATTACATGGTAAAGGTATGGTTAGAAGTATGTTTGATTTCTCATTAGATTTTGATTTCTGTGAACATTGCATATATAGTAAATCATATCGAGTGATATTCAATCACTAGGTAAATCTATCTATTATGTTTCATTCATTGACAATTCCTTGAGTAACACATGGATCTATTTCCTGCATAAGAAATATAAGGTTTTTGGTAGATTTATAGATTTTTTAAATATTGTAGCAAACTAGGTAGAAGAGAAAATAAAGGTTCTTAAGGAATATAATGGTGGATATCTCTATGTGGAATAGTAAGGAAAAATACTACTCCATACACACCTCAACATAATCAAGTTAGAGAAACGATGAATAGGCCATTTATAGAGAATGCAATGAGTATGCTTTGTGGTGTACTCTTATAATTGTAAATCAACTACCTACATCAACATTGATTGACATAAATCCACATGAACCATGGACTCATAAAAATCACTTTCTTAAACATCTCATTGTTGGAAGATCGTAAACTAGTAGAATTCACCGACTCACTTCTCAGTACTTAATTTAATTTAAAAGAACCATTGTGACTATTATAAACACACAAGACCCATACAAAAAAAAAATGAAGTGTATTTTTAGGGACATTACAAGTGGTATGAGAGCCCAGATTCAAACACTAGAGTCCTTTTCAGCTTACTACTTATAGGAAATCCGCTGCAGAAAAATATTTTGCAACTTTTAGCCTTGCTTTATAAAACTAACAAGATCTTGTTTACTACACATTTCCTAAATCCAAGACTAAGAGAGAAAAGAACCATGAACACTGAAAGAAATAGCGGTCGACACAGAAACTTGGACTCACCACCTCGAGAAGAAGAGTTGGTGGTAGAATTAAATGACATCCTCGAGACAACCAAGCCGTCTGAACTAATGAAAATACTACAGATCCTGCAAGCTGAATTTCAGAGTTTTAAAGATGACAACCTTAATGAACGACGAGAGAGGCATGCAGTAAATGAGGAACTACTACAGAATTTGATAGGAGGAAAATCCCATGGAAATACTACTCACTCAACAAACAAATCTAGGGATGACTATCACCATATAATAAGGACCAGCAGTCTGAGACTTAAGAATCTAGAAGAAAAATCACCAGATACCATCGAGTAGGAGTATGGGATATTATCCAATTATGACTATTCACTGACCCCTTTCAGAAAGAAATAGAAAGGTGATGATAGCTTACAACGATAATTCATAAAGATCAAATCCCCAATGTACGAGGGACAGATGGACATGGGAGAAAAAGATGAAGAATGGATTTTAGGGATGACTAAGTACTTCCAGGTACATAACTATTCCTGTGAGATGAAGACTCGTCTAGCCATCTATAATTTAAATGGAAAAGAATCCAGATGGTGGCGAGATATGAAACACACTAAGAAACATAAGGTGAAGAATATCGTGTGGAGTACCTTTAGGAAACTATTTCAAGAAAAGTATGTGTCTAAGAGATTTTTGGACAAGAAGATAAAAGAGTTCCATGAGATAAAAATGGGTTCCCTAACCATGGATAGTTTCATCAACAGATTCTTGGAACTGTTACACTATGTTCCTTATGTTAAGGATGAGAAGGTAAAGATACAATAGTTTTTGGGTTTCCTTCCTCTCACTTTCCTGGAGAGAATTGAATTTGATATGCCAAAAAATTTGGATATAACCTTGTACAAGGCAAGGATATGATACAAACATGGTCAACACAGGACTGTGAAAATGAATAGAAATAGAGAAAAGCTTGAGACGATTTCAGAAAAAAAACGGAGGAGAGGGTTTATACCACCTCCTTACATAAAGGAGAATAATATTTTTCCATCTAAAATAAATTTTAATAGGTTCAGAACACAACCAAATATGTTAGCACCAAGTAGAAATAAAACAACAATGGATAGAGGGGCGGGGGTTCTCACTAAGTGCTAGAAATGTCAGGGATCCCACTACTACAGAGGCTTCCCAGACAAAATGGATGGAGTCCTGAGCAACTTACAAGAAGAATAAAGTGTAGATGGTATGGCAATGAAACCCAGGATTTATGATGCACTTGAAGCCGAGAGGAAGACCATTAATCTATCATCGTCAAGATAGAAGGTAAAATGACAAATACACCAATTTCAATTTTGATCGATCTAGGATCTCGGATCCAACAACTCAACAAACTAACCATAAATAAAAGAGATCCACTCCCTAGAATAGATGACCTATTTGATCAGGTTGCGGGAGCAAAAATATGTTCAAAAATCAATTTACGATCCAGATACCATCAAGTGAGGATCCGACATGAAGATATAAACAAAACTTCCTTTAGGACTTGGTATGACAAATATGAGTTTTTTGTAATGCCCTTTGGCCTAACCAATGCACCAACAAACTTCATGTGCATGCTGAACAACATTTTCAGTACATACTTGGATAAATTCGTACTAGTTTTCATAGATGATATATTAATCTATTTCGAGAGTGAGAAGGAAGATTAAGAACATCTTAGGATCGTACTACAAACCTTACGAGAACATTAGTTCTATGTTAAGTTCAGTAAGTGTGACTTCTATAAACCTCAAATACAGTATCTAGGTCACATCATCTCATAAGAAGGAATAGCCGTCCACCCAGAAAAGGTCAAGGCAATTGAAGAATGGACTACACCCACTTGTGTCACGGACATAAGATCATTTTTAGGATTAGCAGGATATTACAGGAAGTTTATTGAGAAATTCTTCCGAATTTCTTGCCCCATGACCTCCTTGCATAAAAAGGAAACAAAATTTCTATGGACAGCCAAATGTGAAGAAATATTTCAAAAGCTAAAACAGTTAGTAACCAGTGCACCGGTATTACGGATCATGGACCCCGACGGGGATTTTTTGTTTGCAAAGATGCAAGCAAGGAAGGGCTTGGGAGATTCCTTATGAAGAATGGTTTTGTGATTTGTTACGAATCATGGAAGTTGAAAGAACATGAGAAAAATTATCCAATGCATGATCTTGAGCTAGTTGCAATCATCCATTCCTTGAAAGTGCGGAGGCACTACCTCATGGGAAACAAATTTCTCCCGAATACAGAAAATATGAGCCTAAAATACCTTTTTGATCAGCTAGACCTAAATGCTACGTAGGCTAGATGGTTGGATTTCCTCAGTGAGTACCAATTCGAGTTAAAACACATAAAAGGAAATGAGAGCAAAATTGTTGATGCTTTAAGTCACAAAGTTCATATGTTGTATGAGGTGCCTATAAGTCAAATAGACTCTAACTTACATAACAAAATCATAACAACAAGTAAAGATGACCATTTCTATGTTGAAATTCTTAAGAAAATACAAGAGAACAGGTTGTGTCAACAAAAAAAGGAGTGTAAGATTGACGAATTAGGGTTGTTATGGTCTAAAGAGAGACTCTATGTTCCAGAAAGTGGGGACATTAGATCTAGAATTTTAACTGACTTCCACCAAACACCCTATTATGGACATCGAGGGTATCAGAAAATGATATCAGCAGTAAAGAAACACTTCTTCTGGCCTAAGTTAAAAATAGAATTAGCATTATTTATTACCTAATGCCAGGAATGTCATCCAGTTAAAGATGAGCATCAACATCCTTCAAGATTGCTTCAAACTCTACCCATTCTAGAATGGAAGTGGTAGGTTATGAGCATGGACTTCATCACAAGTTTACCTAAGAGCAAGAAACATAATGACTCTATTTTTGTAGAAGTAGAAAAACTATCCAAAGCTACACACTTCATCCTAGTGAAATCTATTTACAAAGTTGTTCACATTGCATATATATTCCAAAAAGAGATATTTCGGTTACATGGACTACCGAAAGCAATTATCTCAGATAGAGACACAAAGTTCACCAGTAACTTTTGGAGATCATTATTTTCTGGTTTGGAGACATAGTTAAATTTCAATATGGCCTATCATCTGTAGATGGATGGAAAAACAAAATTGGTATATCAAATCTTAGAAGATATCATTAGAATGTATGTGATGAATAATCCCACAAAGTGGGAAGACTACTTACAGCCTGCAGAGTTTGCATATAACATCGGCTACCAGACCTCCACCAAGATGAGTCCTTTTGAAGAACTCTATGGTAGGAAATGTAGAACACCGGTAACTTGGGATAGCCCAGTAGACAGGCTCATGTTGGGGCCATATTTACTAAAATATTTGGGACAATGGGTTACCAAGGTACAACAAAACCTAAAAGAAGCAAAATACCGCTAGAAAATTTATGCTGATAGAAAGAGGAAGGACAATTAGTATCAAATCGGTGAACATGCTTTCTTAAAAGTAAAAGAAAAGCGAATCTCATCAAGCTTGGGGAGATGCAGAAAGCTAGCTCCCAGATTTTGTGGGCCTTTTGAAATACTAGCCAAGAAGGGCCCGATGGCTTATGAATTAGCATTACCTGCCCATGTGAAAGTTCACAAATTTTTTTCATGCATCTTTATTGAAAACATATGTTTATGATACTAAACATGTGATTGGATGGTCATTGTTACAGGTAGAACCCGAAGGGGATTTTATGCTATAACCCTTCATACACTGGACAAGAGAGAGTTACAGCTGAGGAAGCGAACCATTGTCCACCTCAAAGTGCAATGGAAGCATTCTAGGCCTAATGAGGCCACATAGGAAAATGTCACCTACCCAATTTTTGAGAATAATTATGTTATTTTGCAAATTACTTTATGTTAAATTATAATTACAAATTTTTGTAATTATGACCAAATCTGGTCAAAGATGACTGTAATGACTCATTATTATTATTTAATAAATTAGAAAAAAAGACAAACATTCAAGAAAGCTATTACAAGAGTGTTCACTGACCCACTAGGAGAAATGGAAGCTGCTAGAAGTCATGGGACAGATGGCAGCATTTTCACTCTACCACTAGCTATTGGTTATGGGACAACTTCCCCTAAATTTGTGACATTCCCCCTGCAGGTGGAGGGAGGTGAGCAGGCAGCTCACTAATGACCAATTAACTACTAAAAAGTCCTAGGCAACGTATATAAGGCAATTTGAACTGAGCAGGAAACTTTTACAATATTTTTTGAAGAAATATTTCCTCATGTGCATCAAGTGATGACTAAGAGATTCGAATAGGGAGGTTGTGGAGAGTGCATTTGTAAGTATGCTAGTTATTCTGAGAAGGAAAAACCAGAGGTGTTGGTGCAGGACTCTTTGACTGCTGAGTCTGTAAGACTGGAAAAATTACTTGCTGCTGCAAGTGGATGACCTAAGCTTCTAAGTTTTCTCCTCGTGGTGGTTCAGTGAACAGGCTCGGGGGTCCTAAGACAGGCATATTGATTGTTTCAGGAGCAGGTTGGGAGGAATAGGCTTCTTGGGTGATTGTCCACTTATCTACTGGTTCAGGTTCTACTTGTTCTTCTGTTAATTCTTGTTTTACTTTATGTAAGGGATTATGTTTTCTATTTAAAGATTGAATGATTGAATAAAATGATAGAATGAAATCCTTCTCTGTATTTTTCCTCATGTTGTTCTCTGCATCATACTCCAGTACAAAGAAGTAGATTAAGGAAGATAGATGATAGGTAGAATGCCATTGATTGGAATAATGATTATAGTAATGTTCTTGTTAGAATTCTTCCCTGTATTTAAACATAGTAAACATTCCAGTATAGCACTAACCGCAGCATAGAATTCACTTATTGAATACATGAAAGAAAATCACATTACATTTCTGCACAGTCCTGTATATTTCTTTTAACTTTTTTTTTCCCAGTAAGAAAATGCATATCGATCTTATACGTTTCACGTTTTTCAAGTAAGCATAATTTCAAGAATAATAGCAGTTGCAAGAATTAATTTATGCACAATATTTATATGATTTTCCATTTCAAATAGAAATAGCATGCATCTAAATATTGATTTTCCCTAATTATTCCAAGTAAAGTATCATCTAAAATTTTAGCATCTATTCTCTGCATCGAGTTATCATATGCAAACTTATTATTTCCTTCTCTAAACTTTCAATCTTGATTTCATTTATCAAACATCTGCACAGTAATATAAAAACCCTAAGTTATCACAAGACCGAGAATCCAAACCTTTATTTGGATTCATGGTATATAAATTCCTTATCAAGCCGCTCATGGAAAAACGCAGATAGTTATTTCTTAACGGACCTATCATCTAACCCTAGACAAAAATCTATTTCTTTTTCATTTACTATTCCTCGTATTAAGAATACAAAAGACATTTAAGACTTCAAGTAACTTCGCTAGGCCGAGGGTATTATTATTTATTTTTCCAAAACCCTAGCTAGTATTTTGAAACCACATCAAGATAGTAAGCATCATTTTAACTGAAAGCACAATTCAGTAGTAAGACTGACGATAACTCACAGCTTAGCATATACACAAACATAGCAAACGAAAGATACAGATAGGGTTCCTTTTGTAACACAATAGAACACTGTGGTATAGCTTTTCCCAAACCACGTAATAGCTGAACTTCATCTATTCACTATTCCATATACAAAAAAAATCAACAACGATGATGAAGCACAGGAAAAGAAATCCATCTACAAACAACCATCGTGGTTCGGCACCACCTTAGCAATTGTTCAAACAGTCATCAAACCGCACTGCAATCAAAATGGCAATAGGTCATCCATGACGAGCCTCTGTGTTAATTTTTCAGAATTTACATCAATGTGATCTAGGATCTTAACTAAGAGAACAACATGTACAGCATATCTACAACATATCAATCATGGACACAATAATGCAAGCACACAAGAGACACAGAGTTTACTTGGGGAAAACCATAAAGGTGAAAAACCCCAATAACTTCCTCAGAGATAGATAGAGCAATGATACAACCCAAGCATAAGAGATAGACATCTTCTAGCAGTAGCTTCTCCTCTTCCACAAGTGCGCCACTCTCCTGAGAGTGTGAGAGAGAATAGAATGATGAAATAGAGTGCCTCCCGCACTCTATTTATACTTGACTTGACTTGCCTATAACCTTTACTAGGTTGGCCTTAACTTAACCACATAACATAATGTTGACTGGGTCGACACCCAATAGGGTCGTCTAATAACCCATTGACCCACATGGCTGACTCCCAATAGGGTGGTCTAATAACCCTTCGACCCACATGACTTATATAGGGCCGACCCCAACAAGGTGGTCTAATAACCCATCAAGTATAAGTTACGACACTTACAATATAAATGATGACACTTCCGTATAGAGGAATAATAGCATCTCTATAGGAATATAAACACTTCCGTATAGAGGAATAATACCATCTCTATAGGAGTACAATATACATATATGAAATACATTCCGAAGTTACATATACATAAACACTCCCTCTTACCTAGGAAGGTATTTCTCGACACAGGTCTTCTAGCACAAGTCTTCTTCTCTAGATTATTGTCACTGGATAATCGTCATCGAGTCATCGTCATGGTCACTGCTGCTGCTATCTCAATCAATCTCTGAATCTACTCGTCATAGGAATTTCTACAGTGCTAGTCCTTTTTCATGTTGGATGTAGGCCCACCACCTGCAGGTCTTCATCATCATTGGCCATACTGTGGAATCCTCAAGACTTATTACATGCGTCACAAAACCTGGCTGAAGCATCTCAGGATGTTACGAGCACACAACTCTATCTGTCGGATCTCCTAGGAGCATATTACATGTGGTCATGGAAAAACCTGGCTGTAGCATCCCAGGCTGTTATGAGCACTCGACTCTACCTATCAGATCTCCCAGGAGCACATTACATGCCATCGGACAAAACCTCAAAAGAACATCCCAGGGTGTTACGAGCACATAGCTCCACCTGTCGGATCCCCCAAGGTTGGATTATATGTCCTCCCAAAGCAAAAACACGAAAGAGCATTTTCCAGATATCCCAGGCCCACATTACATGCCATAGGCAAAACCTCAAAAGACTATCTGCAAACCTCCCACGGATGGATTATATGCTTATCTACACAACCTATCCACGGCCACAAAGTATCATCCTGATACTCATGATCATTGTTCACGAAGCACAACCCAGATGCACATCACACAACACTTACATCTACGCCATGGGAGAACACATCTGCAACCATGCGATAATGGCACAACACTTATATTGCAGCCATGGGAGAACACATCTACAACCATGCTCGAATGGCCCCAACACTTATATCGCAGCCATGAGAGAACACATCTACAACCATGCTCGAATGGCCCTAGCACTTATATCACAGCCATGGGAGAACACATCTACAACCATGCTCGAATGGCCCCAGCAGTTATATCACAACCATGGGAGAACACATCTACAACCATGCTCGAATTGCCCCAACACTTATATCGCATCCATGGGAGAACACATCTACAATCATGCTTGAATGGCCCTGGCAATTACATCACAACCATGGGAGAACACATCTGCCACCATGTCAGAAAAGCCCAGCAATTACATCGCAACCATGGGAGAACACATCTACAACCATGTCTGGAAATCTCATGTGCATCTGTGTCTTTGGAACTCATCACACATAATCCAACTAATTATGTAATGTATCCACCTGATACATGTCATCACATATGATCATCCTGATCATCATTACTACATCATCCCGATGCATGTCATCTAGAGCAACATCTTGAAGCTCGTCATCCATGATCATCCTGATCATATAATGCATCCACCTGATACATACCAAGTATCTACCTGATACATATCATCATACATGATCCACCTGATCATACAATGTATCCACCTGATACATACATAGATACATGATCCACCTGATCATACAATGTATCCACCTAATATGTATCAACATACATGATCTACCTAATCATACAATGTATCCACCTTATACATATACAAATACATGATCCACCTAATCATACCTGATACATATCAACATACATGATCTACCTGATCATACAATGTATCCACCTGATACATCTACAGATACATACACATGATCCAACCGATCATATCCAGCATCCAACATGATGCATACATACATATAAATGATCCAACTGATCATATCCAACATCCAACATGGTGCATATACAGATTAGTAACTGGAGCATCATCCTGATCCTCGTCATCTAGCACTTACATCCATAGCCATGGAAGGATCCTCCTCTCACCATGCTTGGAATGGCTTCAGCAAATGTGTCCATCACTTCTTCCTTAAAGTGTTGTCAATCTGAAGAACACCAAGCCTCTCTTTGAAGTATTCGAACTTCACTCTGGCTAGTGGCTTCGTCAGCACATCTACAACCTGCTCATCCATCGCAACATACAGGAGCTTCATTGCTCCTCTCTGCACCATATCCCTGATATAGAGATATTTCATCTCTATGTGCTTCAACCTATCATGGACCACCGGGTTATCAAACAGCTTCACACAACTCTGGTTGTCACAAAATATACCAGTAGCCTCCAGCGGGAGATCAAATAACTCAGACAGTAGCTTCCGGAGCCATACTGCCTCGGAACTAGCCGAACAAGCTGCAACATACTATGCTTCGGTTGTACTCAGTGCTACGCAGGACTGCTTCCTACTAAACCAGGAGATCACACCTGATCCCATACTGAAGCAACACCCAGATGTGCTCTTCCTATCTGTAGCATTGCTTTCCCAATCGGAATAACCTTGCAGGTTGAACTTTTTATTCGCATCATACTTGAGTCCATAATCAATCCCTTCTTTCTGGGAGAAGCCACGAGTTACACATATTGCTTTATATTTCTCCATGCTACCATCTGCAATATGCTTGATCTTATAGATCCATTTGGAAGTCACAGCAGACTTCCCTTCAGGTCTTGGGACTATATCCCAAACATCATTCTTCATGATCGACTGGTACTCCTTGATCATGGCATTCTTCTTGAATCCTGGGAACTTCAATATATTCAATATCTTCAATAGATAACTTTGTTGTTGAAACAAATGTTGTAGTCCTTCTTTTGTAGGTGAAGGTATACAATCCTTCCTACAAAACAAGTTAAATTGCATGATTAGAAACATCTCATAGTTTTCATAACAAATTCTTACACATAAAGAAATATGTCATACAGTCATGTAATTATTTTAGCCAATGCTTCAATACAACATTCATCCATATCCTGTAACTTTCTAGATGCCTTCCAATCTCTACTAGAACATTGTTAAGAGTTTGCACTACTCCCAACATGTCAACAAAGAGGTTTCATTCTAGATAAGTAGCAATGGAATGTTGTACAGTGACATAGGACACTTACCCATCACATGCATATTAGTAGTATACTGTTCATTAATGCAATTATTCTAGTATGCATAATACACAACCTAAGTCTAGGAACATAAGCATATACATCATTGAACAACATTATTTAAACAAACAAATATGTAAGAAATGACAATTCAAATACTTATCTTTGTTTGTTTGTTGGGTGGACTTCCTATGAATCTTTGCAACTCCATTGTGATGTGAATTGTGAGAAGTGGTCGATGCCCTCTGAATATCTGCATCCTTGCGGAAACTACTAGAGTGTGCTCCCTCTTGATCTTTGCTTACTGGATTACCTTTCCTTGAACTTATATCCATCCTTGATCACTATGCATGCTTACAAGTATCATTATTGTGATATCCTCGAGATCTCATACATAATCATACATTTATTAGTATATTCTCAATACTATCAAAACACCATAATCTTAAGCATGTATAGTCATGATCATTTCAAAACGAAATAATAAGCATTAGTATTCAAGGACTCTTATGGTTAGTCATATCATAAATTAAAGTAAGAAACATAATATGCATACACCCATGTTTATTCAAACCTATGAATAATCATTATCAATCATGTCATGTATACTTATATAAGAGATCCTATCACAAGGTAGGATTCTAACTTGATATAGGAAAAACATACCTGGATGGGTATGTTAGCTAGATATGTCTAACATACCCACATGATGTCTTCTTGTTCTCTTCAATGACTTGTGCTAGTAACCTGCATATCTCATAGGTTAACCAAGTTATACATACCTCGCAAATAGATCTTCTAAGTGATTCATGACAATGGATGAATCTTTGTCCTCATGTCATCATGATCATATGTTCTTGAACTAGAACATGATTTGTCTTTCATGTTAGCGGACAACATAAACCTCATACAACACCATAATGCATTAGTACAATCATAAGTTTCAAAACCTTAATCAATGAATAGCTTCTATCATGTATTCATAATTTTATTAAGGTGATACGACAAGTCTAGTAGTTAATCAAGATTGTACTAACTGTAATGATATGAAGACAAACATATCATAAACTTAACCATGAACATAATTCGAAACATACTTGTAAGTCATACGTGTCGAGATTGCTTGTAATCTTCTTATGTAAGGCCTTAGCCTCATCTCCCTCAGAAACAGGAACTTCTTCACTTATGCAGGTGACCAATCCATTCTCTTCTAGGATTAACCCAATCCACTTGATTTGCAGGAACTGGATCTGGAGCTGGATTAGGGTTTGTCAGAGAAACCCTAAAAATTCAAACTTTGAATTTCAAACTTTCGAAAGGATATAAATATGTGTCTTGATGAGCTGATCAAGCTGGTATACTCATAATTTGAAAACCGCGAAGTTTCACCCCTCAAATTTGCCTTTGATACTTCCGAATTCACTAGACATGACCCCGAACTAGGGTTTGATAAAGCCCACCCTTCTACCCAATCAAAAGGTTCGATCCAAAGCTCTAAGCTTCTATTTTTCTAAGGAGCTTCCAATCGTGGTCACAGATTTCAAAAATTTACATTTTTGCAGAAGCCCTAATTTTCCACTTTTCCGATCAAAGTCCCGAACTAGGGTCTAATAAATCCCGGCCTTCTGCCCAACCAAAAATTCTGATCTTGGTCTCTAAATTTTTATTTTGATGAATAGCATTCAGCCATAGTCTCCAATTACAAAAATTCCAACATTCTCTGAAACCCTAAATTCCGAAAGCCATGAATGAAGGCGCTCAAAAATAATTTTGTTTTGACAGAAATATGTACCTAATTGTTTCTGGTGTAACTCCGAACTTTTTGATCCATAGGGTCTGAAACATTTTCCTGTGATATCCCGACCTGTCATCTTTCCAACCCCATAGGTATGACCTCAAATGGATTCTCTGAGAGAGATTTATGCCAAGTGTCGCAACGTAACCTGTTTATGGGATAAAACAGAAGAGCGAACTTGTATGGCATGCCATGTGTCACTGGTTCAGTTTCAGCCTCTAAAAAAGATACCTGAGAAATTAAAGTCCGTGCACTAATTGCCACATTTTACTAAATTTCATTTGGAGCTTCCTAGCCCAAGTTATGACCTTTTTTCCAAGGTCACTTGATTATGACTGAGATCTAGAAGAGGCAGAAACCCTATATTGAATAGATCGTAAATCACAAAGTACAACGAATTAGAGGTTTTCCTTTGGACACAAGGTACATGGGGATCTTATCTTAGATCTCTACGATTTTGAGACCCTGAAACCTTGCCAAAATTTATTTATAGTGAAAGTTCTACGATGACTGGTTTTTTCTATATCAAGCCCTAGCTTCGCAATTGCAAGCGTCATACATGCCATATCATGCCTTCTTTCAGGCTAGCTCTGATACCATGTTAATTTTTCAGAATTTACTTCAATATGATCTAGGATCTTAACTGAGAAAACAACATGTACAGCATATCTACAGCATATCAATCATGGACACAATAATGCAAGCACACAAGAGACACAGAGTTTACTTGGGGAAAACCATAAAGGTGAAAAACCCCAATAACTTTCTCAGAGATAGATAGAGCAATGATACAACCCAAGCATAAGATATAGACATCTCCTAGCAGCAGCTTCTCCTCTTCCACTAGTGTGCCACTCTCTCGCGAGTGTGAGAGAGAATAGAATGATGAAATAGAGTGCCTCACGCACTCTATTTATACTTGACTTGACTTGCCTAATAACCTTTACAAGGTCGGCCTTAACTTAACCACATAACATAATGCTGACTGGGCCGACACCCAATAGGGTGGTCTAATAACCCTTTGACCCACATGGCTAACTCCCAATAGGGTGGTCTAATAACCCTTCGACCCACATGACTTATACAGGGCCGACCCCAACAAGGTGGTCTAATAACCCATCAAGTATAAGTTACAACACTTACAATATAAATGACGACACTTCTGTATAGAGGAATAATAGCATCTCTATAGGAATACAAACACTTATGTATAGAGGAATAATACCATCTGTATAGGAGTATAATATACATATATGAAATACATTCCAAAGTTACATATACATCAACACTCTATGCATCAAGAGTGAGCGAACCCTCCATTCTCAGGCCTCGCAGCCACCATCAAAATATATAACAGAGCTCACATTACAGTACTCAGGATTTACCCCCTATCAATCCACCACATTAAAATACGACCGTGGGGCAATAGATACACAAGCATCTACCCTTAACAAATAACAAAATTCATTACGGAGCCGAGCAATGACTAAGCAAATGAGGGTTACCCTCTGTCCCATGCATATCAATTGAAACACAAAAATAGCCAACGATACTCGACCATCGCCAAAACAAGGTCGGATAGATCCAACTCTCGGCACTTTGTGTGTCACCATCAAACCATGCAAAGGGAACCTACGAGGCTTCAAGAACCACCGAAACTTACAGGAGTTAGATGTATCATCTCCATCCCAAATAAATTCTGCTATCAACCCCTTGCGAAGTAGGTACCTGCCATGGATACAGTGTCGAAGGGTTATAAATGGAGAAATGTATTATAAAAATAGTAACACTGTAAAAAAAAATAACTTCACTTGTGAACACTTACCTCTATGTTTGAAACCTTGAACTTTGGCACATCACACCGGTAATAACAACGGACTTGGATGGCTTCGACAGACAGCGATGAACTAGACCCTAAGAACCCTATTACAATGGGAGGATTGAACTATGAACTTCAATACCTAGTGGAAGAAAAACCACATACAACCAAATTTGCTGAATCGTAGTGCTTTGACACCAGAAATTCAACCTGCAACTTTTGACACTATTACACAGAGGTCCAATGTTCGAGACCGAGGAAGGGTCCTCATAGCACACTCAAAACCCTACATTGCAACAGCCTGTTAGTGCTACGACCTCCCTCTAAAACACAACAATGAATGCCAGAAAAACCAACTTTCACTTTTTACAACACGAGAATCGAGTATCATCCTCAGCCTCAGATCTCGCAGAGATTGACGATGGATAGTTTCCCATTGAATCACATCGATATTTGAACCACGATAGCAATCAATATTGCATTGATTGTCACTTCTACCAAGTTTCCCAATCAACAGTACGCGAGCTAGAGCATAGCCCAGCTCGGCTTATTATGATACTACAAACAGTTTCGATCACGTGACACCAGCCAACTCGACCCTCCACTTCACTTCACGGATGTGCAACGTATGCTAAGCCTTAAATTCAACAGTTGGAAGCGTTAAATGTTCATCACCCTGTCACAATCAACACCTTGCGACATTACATGTCATAGTTTGCAATTCATAGATATGTATGGATGTGAAGGTTTGTTATTAAACGACGTAACAATATGTATCCTATACCTATGTGCTTATGCAAATGCTTAATCTTTTGGAGTGCTTTGTCATGCCTTAGTTAATGAAACAATGTGTTAATAATATGTATTCCAATAGTATGGTGACATTAGATAAGCCTTCCATTGTTAGAACGAGTATTATGTAATTACTTTTTATTTCTCATATTTCTCCCCTATATTATGTGTATAGACATGTAGGGCATAATCTTATTTCATTCATTAACCATGTGTTCCCAGAAATTTTGATATGTGTGAGACTTAGACAAGGTCTGGGTCAAGTTGGTGCACAACCATAATGATAATTCGTAATACCAGTATCATATTCACAAGTAATTCAATAAATAAGACATTTGAATAATGGTGTTACTGTTTGGTGTCATAAATACTAGCCTTTTGGATAATTTTCGTAGATGATAATTATAGTCATGCAAAAGCAATTAAAGGCGTGATTTTGATGACTTTGGAAAATCGGAAAGTCAAAATGAAGACAAAGTTGAGAACCAAGAAAATCATACCTCCAGTGAACCTGTTCCGCAAGGAAGTGTTTAACATTCTAATTATACTTTGACAATGAATTGAAAGACACATGTACTCTTATCGCTTATGATGTAGAATTTTCTCACCTACGGTCTGCACATGGAAACAGGACTCAAATGCCATAGGTAAACATAGCTAAGTAAGCTCCAAGGTACCCCGTAGGACCACCCTTTCATCATCATCAAAAGCAACTGTCAGAACCCTGTCATTTAAAAAATCCATCAGAAAATATCATGAATTACAGATAACGCAAAGAAGAACAATGCCGTAAGCATATGAAAAGTAGTATGATGTGTCACAGTCAATAATTTGTCTTTAGTTAAAATTCGCAATAATTAATTGTTACTGCATTAATGACTTTGTTAATTAATGTTGCTTTTACAAGCATTTAATATTTCCGCACTTACGATTATTAATATTTATTGTAGATTTAAAAAATTTTAAAGTTTTTATGAAATTAACGGGAGGTTACAGAAAATGAAACCACAATGAAAGAGGCTTACCCTGCTTATTCAAGGGTTTCATTTAGAGTCCCTAACACCGGGACGGTGTTGTTCTAAGTGGGGAGGGATGTAATATCCTCAGACATGGATGACCTTTATTATATTGTAATGTCCCAAAACTAGCAAAATTTTAAAATTTTTCCTGCCTGCAACAATTGTTAACTTAAAGGAGAAGGATTCATAAGTTAATTTTAACATAAATAAAAACACCCATACCTACATAAAATAAATGTAAGCATAAGACTTTTATATAACATGGTCTCTTCAATGCGTGAGTTTTAGAACTGCGGAAGCGATGTGGAAACAAAATGATGGCATGTTTTAATTACAGTTGTACATGTTAGTGCAAAGGCAGCAATAACACTCCTTAATGTTTCAAGAATCATATGACTGGAATGTGAATGTCTAATGACACCTTCATGTGATGAGCTCCTTTGTTGATGGTATGTTGTTCTCATGGTGGGTGTTGTAATACTCTAGGAAAGGTAATTACATACCTCGGCAGGGTTGCCGAGAGGTATGGGTAAGATTTGTGGTTGCCGGACTTACTTAGCATATTGCTAATGTTATTCCTTACTTCTGTGGTTGTAAGTATTTCTAACCTGAACGTGTTAGCCCTATATGTTGGTCCATACTTTACTAATGGCTTCATGTTACCAGGGCGAATGATAAACTATTAATAATGGGTACCCCATGCCTTGGTAGTTCACCATAGAATTTATTCCCCAGGTGAGGTTCACGACTATGAGTCTTTTGTATATTTAAACAAGGGTGGATTTGAGTCCACGACTCCACTATAATCTTTTGTAAATTAAACAAGTGTGGGTTTGAGTCCACGACTCCACTATAGATTTTGTTCAAAAATCAAACCTCCACTATAATCGTTTGTAAATTAAACAAGTGTGGGTTTGAGTCCTCGACTCCACTATAGCGTTTGTTCAAAAATCAAACCTCTACTATGACAGGGTTAGTGTGGCAATAACTGCACCTTTAATGAGAAGTGGGAGAAAGACTGTCATCGAGGGTTTGGTAGCGTTTGGGGTTTTATTTGCCTTAGTCTGGTCTGCGACTTGTTGTTAGTCTTGCTGGTTTTGCACCTCATTCATAAGGTGGCTATGTGGGTGCCCTAACCCGAGCAATGCTCATGGTCAGTGCACTTAGCATCTGTGGAGCTCGACTGTAGCGTGGATGTAATACTTCTAACAGGTAAGAAAAGAATTCATTGTATTGAGATTTTACCTTTCTTCTTTTGATTCGATATCGTAGGGTTGACTAACTAGTGAAACATGTTGTAATGGTAGGTGATATAACGCTTTGGTATGGAAGATGCGATGGTTCCTGGTGCTGTAGGCGTGGCTAGGGAATTGGTAAGTCCAGCTTGCCCACTCTTTTCCCTACCTCTCGCACCTCTGGTAATGTATGTATGCATCTTGTCCTGGTTTAGAAAGGAGACTCCCATAAGCCCTTGGCTTTACTGAATCACTTTGGGAAGTCTGTTGGTTGCTTATTGGTTGAACCCGGGAAATGTGGAGTTTCAATGTAATTTAAATCTGGATACGCAGTTGGACTGTGATGTAAGAATTGTTTATGAAATTGGGTCTATTTTATTGCCCGGCATCTCTAATTTCTGAACAATGTAAATGCTATTTTGTTTTCTGGAAAAGAGGTCATGACTCCTACCTGGGATATATGATTGTAATGGCTTTCAAATGGTAGAATTTCTATTCATTTCGTGTGTAAGTACAAAACTCTAAGTCTGCACTGGTTCGTTTTTAATACTATGGAGCTCCTGGGTATTTTATAACTATTGTGAAAAAATGTCTTGGATGATAACAGGTCTTTGGCGCCTTCAATCTAGAAATGTAGCTAGGATTGATAATTGTTTTTCCTTACTGTCTGAGTTGATAGTGTTATGATGCTTCTGTATGCTTAAGAAATTGCTTTTTGAAAACATGGGAGATTTATATGGGGTTCT
Organism: Larix kaempferi; assembly: GCA_027924585.1. Classification (NCBI taxonomy): domain Eukaryota; kingdom Viridiplantae; phylum Streptophyta; class Pinopsida; order Pinales; family Pinaceae; genus Larix; species Larix kaempferi. Next base: position 1,181,178 of record BSBM01001169.1, read on the forward strand.
CTGCACTTCTGTTTGGTAACTAAGATAGGGTTTGAGTAAAGTAACCCCGATTTATTCACTACCAATGTGGGATAGAATGAGAACTTGTAATATGAATGATTACTGTACACAGCGTTGTTGGAAGCGTGAGTCCTATAGAAGGCACCCATAAGTTTCGATTTGGAAAACTCGTGGGGTTTGATCCTGGATCTATATTTTCGGTAAGCATCTGCGTTTGTATTATTTCTTTTATTAACTATAAGTTTGGAGATGCTCTAAGATTCGTTCAGGTAATAGGATGGTGATTGGTAGCTACGGCTACGTATGCTTTTGTCCTATGTGTTGTTTTCATGTGTGTTGGTTTCATAGTTTGAAAAAGGGAAAAACCTATTTCGATTGATAATGAATCCATCTGCCTCTATGTGTAGAAAACGAAGCATATACGTGTATATATACAGAGAATGATGACTGTGTTTTCTTTTGCTATAAATTGTATAACTGGGTTTTCGAAATGTCTAGCATAGTGACTAATGTTTTCTACTAAAAGAATTTCGATTGCAGTGGTTAGATGAACATGCTACGTTTCTGATCTAAAATCTATTGACAGATAAGAGAAAACTGTACATAGCTTTGAAAAATTAAAACCATACTTAACAATCCCCAAACTTGGAATGCATTTGACTAGCAAAGGCTAGCTAGCTAGACCTGCTAGGAAACACCTTGGGATTCTGGGCAATTCCTTAATTAAAAACTACTATATAGAACAATATTATTTTAACATTTCATTCACAAAAGAAATTAATTAGTTTGAAAGCCTTATAAGATTTTCATACCTGCTTACTCCTGTGGCTTTCTCCTGCTGGAAAAGACCTGCTTACTCCTGTATCTTGCTTCTACTGGAAATGGTTTGCACACTCAGCCAACTAGTGAATAAAAGACTACTGAACCCTTAGCTGACCTAATAGTCGATCTTGGAATGAATGACTTTGGGACTACCACATTCCACCCAACCATGATTCTACAACCATTCATTGTTCAGTATGAATCCCCCCGAGCTGGTTGTAACATGCAAACTGAGAGGTAGAGGCCTTAGATGGTTCAGATCTGGAAAATTAATGTTGGGAGGTTCACTTCTTGGAACATAGAGTTTCTCTTGACATCATAATACTAAAAGAAAAGATCCCCCAAACTTTGGGGTCTATCCTCCTTAAGTAGGACAAATCTTCAATTACGGCAGTTGGAATATACTGGTTTCTTTAAAATAATTTAAATTATACAAGAGTATTTGTTTACATAACTACTAGTTATTTTTGGAACTAGGACTTCTCAACTTTGTTTGATTAAAGTGTTTTTGATCTTTAATCTTTTTATAATAATAATAAAAATTACAATACCATCGAAATATTAATAATTAATATTTAGTAAGTGGCAGCCCACTTATGCATAAATATATATATATATATATATAAAAGAGTATACATTTTATAAAAGAATATATATATATAATTAATAACAATATTATTATTGAAAGCTCCTAATAATAATATTTAGCTTTGTGGCCTTTAAACATTTTGTTCCCATGATGTCTCTTTTAATTCTTTTTAAGGAAGGGGTCCACTTCTTTGGACGGTTCTAGTAAGCTGGTGAAGTCACCTCTAGTCTCTCCCTTTGCATGTCAGATTCCCTCGTTTTAACATGGTAGTTCCCACAGTATTTGATGATAATAAGATTTATTTAATCAAGTCGAATAGTTGTGATAAAACCCATAATTGCTATTCAGAGTCCTCCCGAATCAACACTTGAGAGCTAGTAACCATGAGTGCTCTTCAGAGCCTTTTAACTCAACACTCTCACATGAACATTACGCTAGTGCAATTCCAGAGTCTTCGCTCAACACTAGGTCTAGAATGTGGTTGTGATGCACATCTAGGATATTTAAGTGGGCTTGGATCCATTATTTATTTTCTTTCAAGTTTGGAGTGTTCGAAGGCTTATGCCCAACACTCAACGTACATCAGGGCTTATCCCCAGTACGAAGTAAGAATACTCTAAATACATCGGGGCTTAGGCCCAGCATATAGGTCATTCGTGTGTTTCTGAGTCCACACTCAACACACTAAATAATCATCCATGTGAATCATACTCTGCAAAGTATAAGGTAACATAAAAAATATCAGTATATCATAATTGTAACTAAATCACAACATAAGTTGATCCATTCGGGATTTCTTGCCCAGTATATAATAAAATGAAACAATCAAAGTACCTTCCTAATATATATCAACTCATGAGAACATAGATTAAAACATACCACGGCTTATGCCCAATAATAAATCACATATGCTAGGGCCATAGCCCAATATAACATCATAACATAGTTAGTAAAAAAGTTGGGATATTACATCCCTCCCAGCTTAGAACAACACCGTCTCGGTGTTTCTAGGGACTAGGAATGGAATCATGAAACAAGGCGAGGTATTCCTCTCTCATGGTAGCCTCATTCTCCCAAGTAGCCTCATCTGGTCCAAAGTGCCTCCACTGCACTTTTAGTTCAGTAATGGTCCTCCTCCTAAGTTGGACCTCTCTCTTGTCCAGAATGTGGAGTGGTTCTGGCATGAACTCCCCTTCGGGCTCCACTTGTAATAAGTACCAACCAATAACATGTTTAGTATCGTATACATATTTCTTTAATAAAGAAGCATGAAAAACATTATGAACTTTCATGTGTGCTGGTAGTGCTAACGCATACGCTACTGGGCCCTTCTTGCCCAATATTTCAACAGGTCCACAAAACCTTGGGGCTAGTTTATCGCAATTCCCCAGACTCAACGAGCTTTGTTTTGCCTTTATTCTTAGGAAGACATGTTCTCCGACTTGGTAGTGTTTGTCCTTTCTTTTCTTGTCTGCATAACTCTTTTGGTGGTCTTGTGCCTCTTTTAAATTCAGTTGCACCTTGGAGACTAGTTGTTCTAAGTCTTTTAGTAAATTTGGCCCTAGCATAAGTCTGTCCACCGGGCTGTCCCAGGTGACGGGGGTCCAACACTTTGGACCGTAGAGTACTTCGAAAGGACTCATTTTTGCCAAGGTTTGATAACCGTTGTTGTATGCAAACTCTGCGAGGTGTACATAGTCTTCCCACTCAGTGGGATTGTTCATGACATACATTCTCAGCATATCCTCCAGAATTTGGCTTACTCGTTCCGTCTGTTCGTTGGTTTGGGGGTGATATGCGATACTAAACTGTAGTTGTGTTTCTAACCTGGAGAACACTGCTCTCTAGAAGTTGCTAGTGAACTTCGTGTCTCGGTCAGAAATAATTGCTTTTGGTATCCCGTGTAACCGAAAAATCTCTTTTAGGAATACTTCCGCAATATGAACTGCCTTGTAGGTAGATTTTACTAGTATAAAATGTGCTGCTTTTGATAGCTTGTCTACTACTACGAAGATGGAGTCATTATGTTTCTTACTCTTGGGTAGGCCTGTAATGAAATCCATACTTATGACCTCCCACTTCCATTCTGAAATGGGAACAGTTGAAGTAGTCCGGAGGGGTGTTGGTATTCTGCTTTGAACAACTGGCATTCTTGACATTTCACGATGAACAATGCGATATCAACTTTTAGTTTAGGACAAAAGTAGTGTTTCTTTATGGCTGAAATCATCTTTTGATACCCAGGGTGTCCTAAATAGGGGCTCCGATGGAATTCGGTGAGTATGTTAGGTCTGATGTCTCCACTCTTGGGAACATAAAGTCTCTCCTATGACCATAACAATCCCGATTCATCTATCTTGTATTCTTTTTGTTGTTGAAAAATTCTATCTTCCTGGATCTTTTTAAGGATCTCGACATAGAATCGGTCATTTTGGCATGCCATTCTAATTCTGTCGTGTAATTCGGAGTCGGTTCGACTTTCAGTTACCTCATATAACATATGAGCTCGTCGACTTAAGGCGTCGACGATCTTGTTTTCTTTTCCCTTGATGTGTTTCAGTTCGAAGTGGTATTCACTAAGAAAGGCTAACCACCTAGCCTGTCATTCAGGTCAGGTTGATCGAACAGGTACTTTAGACTCATGTTGTCCGTCTTTAGTAGGAATTTCTTGCCCATGAGAGTAATGTCTCCACATCTTTAGAGTGTGGATAATGGCGGCCAATTCGAGGTCACGAGTAGGATAGTTTTTCTCGTGTTCTTTTAACTTCCTTGATTCGTAGCAGATGGCAAAGTCATCCTGCATAAGGACTCCACCGAGTCCTTCCTTGCTTGCATCGGTACAAACTACGAAGTCCCCATTGGGGTTGGCAATTCGTAAAATTGGTGCGCTAATCAGAAGTTGTTTTAACTTTTGAAAACTTTCCTCGCACTTGTCTATCCATATGAACTTACTAGTTTTCTTCTGTAAAGCGGTCATGGGACAAGCGATCCGAGAGAAGCTCTCAATGAACTTTTGATAATATCCGGCGAAACCTAGGAATGATCGTATGTCGAAAACACAAGTAGGTGTGGGCCATTCCTCGATAGCCTTGATCTTTTTGGGATCAACTACTATCCCCTTCTCGGAGATGATGTGTCCTAAGTATTGTATCTGAGGTCTATAGAATTCACTTACTAAACTTTGCATAAAGCTGCTGTTCTCGTAGTGTCCGTAGTACTATTTGGAGGTGTTCCTCATGTTCTTCTTCACTCTTAGAATAGATCAGGATATCGGCTATGAAGACTAGAACAAATTTGTCGAGCTACTTACTGAAAATGTTGTTCGTTATGTACATGAAGTTGGTGGGTGCATTCGTCAGACCAAAAGGCATTACTACAAACTCGTAGTCACCATATCGGGTGCGAAACGCGGTCTTACTAATGTCCTCATCGTGAATTCTCACCTGGTGATATCCGGATCATAGGTCGATCTTTGGTAAGATCTTTTCTCCTCTGACTTGGTCAAACAATTCATCGATCCTAGGGATTGGGTAACGGTTCTTCATGGTTAGCTTGTTGAGTTGACGGTAATCGATGCACATATGCATCGTTCCGTCCTTCTTTTTAACAAAGAGTATTGGTGCTCCCTAGGGAGACACACTCGGTCGAATGTATCCCTTGTCTATTAGTTCTTGTAATTGTATCTTGAGCTCTACCAGCACTGGTGTACTCATACGGTACGGGGTCCTAGAGACGGGTACCGATCTGGGTGTCAGATCTATGGAAAAGTCTAGGTCTCGTTTGGGTGGCAACCCTGGTATTTCCTCGGGAAACACGTCTCTGATTTCTACTAGTATTGGGAAATCTTCGATCTTTTGTTTTCTATCAGCTTCTACTGTTTGAAGGTGGATTGAAAATAGTTTACAACCCTTTCTTAAGCATTTCTTTGCTTGTAATGCAGATATCCATCGTATTGATACTTCTTTAGGTATACCTTGAATCATTCTTTGGTTTCCTTGACTATCTGTGCATAGGATGGATATGTTTAAGCAATCTAGTAAGGCATGATGTCCTTCTAACCAATCCATGCCTATTATTATGTCATAAGACCCTAATAGTAAGAGGTTTAAATCTACTCTAGTCGGGAACCTGTTCAAATCTAACTCACAGCCTTTAATTAGTTCGAAACCTTCTGCTTGGTACCCGTAGCTAGTTGTACCAGCCACGGTACCTTGTGACTTTCTTGGTTTAGTTTGTAAGTCTCTACTATCCTAGGAGAGATGTAACTTCGGCAAGCAACGAGGTCTATTATAACTGAAATGGCAGTGTTAGATATCTTACCCTCAATTTCCACCATGGTGGCTTGATGATCTGCTTGCCAACCATCAAGTGTGGCATAAGTCCTAGGTGTCTTGGCCATGTCTCCCACGGTAGGCTCCATTTGGATGTTGTGTAAAGCCCCATTTGTTTTGTTGGGACAGTCTCTGTAGTAATGTGGTCCCTGGCATTTCGAAAAAAAAAGGGTTGGTGGGACTGCCTTTGCGCCTTTGTTGAAGGTTGGCCTGTTGGCTGGTGGTGGGGTGCACTTGGTCGTGCTTGGGGTCGACTGAAACCCCTTTTGGGTGGGAAACTATTGTTATGATTCCGAGAAGGTAGGGGTCTAAAACCCGGTCTGTGGTTGTCTGAGAAGGTCCTGAATCTATCTCTATTTTTGTTGATGTTGTCGTTCCTTGGCTGCTCATGCTCATAGCACACCCTGGCTTTATGTAGGGTTATATCAAGGGTTTTGGGCATGTCAAATTCTATCTTCTCTCTAAACTTTGGTGGTAGCCCACCCAAGAACTGCTAAATTTTCACCTTCTCATCCTTAATATAAGGCACATAGTGCAGCAAGTCTAAGAACCATTTTATGAAATCTTCCATAGTCAAGGAGCCCATTTTTAACTCATGGAATTCTTTTATTTTCTTGTCAAAGAATCTTTTAGACATATATTTGTCCTGGAATATTTTGCTAAAAGTATCCCAGGTTATGTCTCGCAGCTCTTGTCCCTTAGTGTGTTTCAAGTCCCGCCACCATCTAGCAGCTTTACCATTTAGGTTGTATATGGCTAATCGGGCTTGCATCTCACTGGAGTAATTATGAACTTTAAAGTATTTATTCATTCCCAATAGCCATTCTTCCACCTTTTCCCCTGAGTTGATTTCCCCGTCATAAGTTGGGGCTCTTATCTTTCTGAACTCTCCATGCAAACTGTCATCACTCTTCCTCCTTTTCTTGTAAGGAGGTGGGGAGCCATTGTCGTTGGAAGAGCTCTTACAGTTCTCTTCCAATGGTTCTGATTTATGTCCTTCTTTCTCTCCTATCTTGTAACTGGCTGCTTTCCTTGTGTTAAGAGTATTGACGGAAAGAGTATGTTGTTCATGGGGTTTCGCCCCTGTTAGGCTTTGGAGTAGGGCTTCATTTATAGCCCGCCATTCTCTTCTTTCTTGCATATTCTCATCTCTGAAATTCTGGAATTCTCCCTGTAGTTGCTGCATGGATTTTTCTAAATCCGAGTTGAGTTCCACCACAATTTCTTTCTCTCATTGTGGGGAATTTAGATTTCCTTGTATATTGTTGCCCTATTCTGCATTCATTTTTCTTATGTTGCCTGTACCTTAAAGTTATATAAGTATTTGCTGTACGGAAAACAAATTGTTAGTTAATCCTTTACATAAAACATAATACAACATTTTAAACAAAGTTTTCTGTATCTGTAGCGGTGTTTGGTAGTGAGCCCAATATGTCACTTAGTGTTTGTAACTTGCTCTGATACCACTTGTAATGTCCCAAAAATAGCAAAAATTTAAAATTTTTCCGGCCTGCAACAATTGTTAACTTAAAGAAGAAGGATTCATAAGTTAATTTTAACATAAATAAAAACACCCATACTTGCATAAAAGAAATGTAAGCATAAGACTTTTATATAACATGGTCTCTTCAATGCATGAGTTTTAGAACTGCGGAAGCGATGTTGAAACAAAATGATGGCATGTTTTAATTACAGTTGTACATGTTAGTGCAAAGGCAGCAATAACACTCCTTAATGTTTCAAGAATAATATGACTGAAATGTGAATGTCTAATGACACCTTCAGGTGATGAGCTCCTTTGTTGATGGTATGTTGTTCTCATGGTGGGTGCTGTAATACTCTAGGAAAGGTAATTACATACCTCGGCAGGGTTTCTGAGAGGTATGAGTAAGATTTTTGATTGCCGGACTTACTTAGCATATTGCTAATGTTATTCCTTACTTCTATGGATCCAGGTATTTCTAACCTGAACCGGTTACCCCTAGATGTTGGTCCATACTTTACTAATGGCTTCATGTTACTAGGGTGAATGATAAACTATTAATAATTGGTACCCCATGGCTTGGTAGTTCACCATAGAATTTATTCCCCAGGTGAGGTTCACGACTATGAGTCTTTTGTATATTTAAACAAGGGTGGAATTGAGTCCACGACTCCACTATAATATTTTGTAAATTAAACAAGTGTGGGTTTGAGTCCACGACTCCACTATAGATTTTGTTCAAAAATCAAACCTCCACTATAATCGTTTGTAAATTAAACAGGTGTGGGTTTGAGTCCACGACTCCACTATAGCTTTTGTTCAAAAATCAAACCTCCACTATGACAGGGTTAGTGTGGCAATAACTGCACCTTTAATGCAAAGTGGGAGACAGACTGTCATCGAGGGTTTGGTAGCATTTGGGGTTTTATTTTCCTTAGTCTGGTTTGTGACTTGTTGTTAGTCCTGCTAGTTCTGCACTTCATTCATAAGGTGGCTATGTGGGTGCCCTGACCCGAGCAATGCTTGTGATCAGTGCACTTAGCGTCTATGGAACTCGATTGTAGCGCGGATGTAATACTTCTAATAGGTTAGAAAATACTTCACTATATTGAGATTTTACCTTTCTGCTTTTGATTCGATATCGCAGGGTTGACTAACTAGTGAAATGTGTTGTAATGGTAGGTGATATAATGATTTGGTATGGAAGCTGCGATGGTTCCTAGTGCTGTAGGCGTGGCTAGGGAATTGGTAAGTCCATCTTACCCACTCATTTCCCTACCTCTCGCACCTCTGGTGATGTATGTATGCATCTTGTCCTGGTTTAGAAAGGAGACTCCTGTAAGCCCTTGGCTTTACTGAATCACTTTGGGAAGTTTGTTGGTTGCTTATTGGATGAACCCGGGAAATGTGGGGTTTCAATATAATTTAAAGCTGGATACGCAGCTGGACTGTGATGTAAGAATCGTTTATGAAATCGGGTCTATTTTATTTCCCAGCATCTTTAGTTTCTAAACAATGTAAATGCTATTTTGTTTTCTGGAAAAGAGGTCATGACTCCTATCTGGGATATATGATTGTAATGGCTTTCAAATGGTAGAATTTCTATTCGTTTCCTGTGTAAGTACAAAACTATAAGTCTACACTGGTTCGTTATTAATACTATGGAGCTCCTGGGTAATTTATAACTATTGTGAAAAAATGTCTTAGATCATAAGAGATCTTTGGCGCCTTCAGTCTAGAAATGTAGCTAGGATTGATAATCGTTTTTGCTTACTGTCTGAGTTGATAGTGTTATGATGCTTCTGTACGCTTAAGAAATTGCTTTGTGAAAACATGGGAGATTTATATGGGGTTCTCTGCACTTCTGTTTAGTAACTAAGCTAGGGTTTGAGTAAAGTGACCTTGATTTATTTGCTGCCTGTGTGGGATAGAATGAGCACTTGTAATATGAATGATTACTATACACAGCATTGTTGGAAGCATGAGTCCTCTAGAAGGCACCCATAAGTTTCGATTTGGAAAACTCGTGGGGTTCGATCTTGGATCTATATTTTCGATAAGCAATTGTGTTTGTATTATTTCTTTTATTAACTATAGGTTTGGAAATGCTCTAAGATTCGCTGAGGTAATAGGATGGTGATTGGTGGCTACGGCTACGTATGCTTTTGTCCTATCTGTTGTTTTCGTGTGTGTCGGTTTCATAGTTTGAAAAAGGGAAAAACCTATTTCGATTGATAATGAATCCATCTGCCTCTATGTGTAGAAAACAAAGCATATACTTGTATATATACAGAGAATGATGACTGTGTTTTCTTTTGCTATAAATTGTATAACTAGGTTTTCGAAATGTCTAGCATAGTGACTAACATTTTCTACTAAAAGAATTTCGATTGCAGTTGTTAGATGAACATGCTATGTTTCTGATCTAAAATCTATTGACAAATGAGAGAAAACTGTACATAGCTCTGACAAATTAAAACCATACTTAACAATCCCCAAACTTGGAATGCATTTGACTAGCAAAGGCTAGCTGGCTAGACCTGCTAGGCAACGCCTTGGGATTCTAGGCAATTCTTGAATTAAAAACTGCTATATAGAACAATACTATTTTTGTTCAATTTTGAGCATTAATTCACAATACTCTAGGATCTTTGCTGAGAGAATAACATCTAGAGTATATCAATGCATGACAATCACAATATGACAAGCATCACAAGAATCAAAAGCATAAAGACAAGAGACAGAGAGTTTCCGTGGGGAAAACCCTAAGGTGAAAAACCCCACAACTTCCTCAGAGATAGAGAGAGAAATGGCTCAACCAAAGTACAACCAAATAACACTGAGATAGTCTCCTGATAGCAGATGATCCTCCTCCTCACTAGTGTGCCACTTTTCAAGTGAGAGTGAGTTACTTTTCCGAGTGTGTAAAATAGAGATCTCCGATCTCTATTTATACTAACCTTTTTTCCCAGTGATCTTATGGGGCCGACTTGTCTATCTAGATACATCCACATTATATTATATATAATTCAGGGCCGACCCCACATGGTGGTCTAATAACCCATCGGCAAGTACACACACTTGCGACACTTATCAATCCACATGACAACACTTCCTTATAGAGGAATAACACATCTCTTATAAGGGTACAATAAATATATATAAAATACACGGATGAAATACATTCCGAAGTTACATATACATCAACACTCCCTCTTAACTAGGAAGGTATTTCTCGACACTGATCTGCTAGACAAGTATTCTTCTCGGGATCATCATCATCGATGCATCGTCATCATCATCGTCATTGTTGCTGCTATCTCAACCAATCTCTGAGTCTACTCGTCATAGGAAGTTCTACAGAGCCAGTCCTTTTTCATACTGGATGTAGGCCCACCACCTGCAAGTCTTCATCATCACTGGCCATACTGTGGAATCCTCAGGACTTATTACGTGCGTCACAAAACCTGGCTGCAGCATCCCAGTCTATTACGAGCACACAACTCTACCTGTAGGATCTCCCAGGAGCACATTACATGTGACCCATCAAAAAACCTGGCTGAAGCATCCCAGGCTATTACGAGCACATGGCTCTACATGTCGGATCTCCCAAGAGCACATTACATGTGATCTCACCACAAAACCTGGTTGAAGCATCCCAGGCTATTACGAGCACACAGCTCTACCTGTCGGATCTCCCAAGAGCACATTACATGTGGTCCACCACAAAACCTGGCTGAAGCATCTGAGGCCTTTTTCATCCTGTCAAGATCTCCCAGGAGAAAATTACATGTGGTCAGGGCAAAACCTGGTTGAAGCATCTGAGGCCTTTTTCATCCTGTCCAGATCTCCTAGGAGCAAATTACATGACATAGGACAAAACCTCGCAAGAGCATCTGCTAGATAACCCAGGGCACCGAATTACATGCCATAGGAAAAACCTCGAAAGACTATCTGCAGATCTCCCAGGGCACAAATTATATGTCCTCCCAAGCAAAACCTCGAAAGAGCATTTTCCAGATGTCCAAGGGCACCAAATTACATGCCATAGGAAAAACCTTGAAAGACCATCTGCAAATCTTCCAGGGCACAAATTACATGCTTACCTGCACAACCTGATCCATGGCCACAAAGTATCATCTGATACCCATCATACATCATCCTGATGTACACATGATCATCTTCATCATCATCACTGCAACATCCTGCTGCATGTCATCTGGAGAAGCTCGTCATCCACGATCATCCTGATCATATTATGCATCCATCTGATGCACACCAAGTATCTACCTGATACATATCAACATATACAATGTATCTACCTGATACATACATAGATACATGATCCACACAATGTATCCATCAGCATACATGATCTACCTGATCATACAAAGATACATGATCCACACAATGTATCCATCAACATACATGATCTACCTGATCATACAAAGATACATGATCCACACAATGTATCCATCAGCATCCAACATGATGCGTACATACATAAATAATCCAACTGATCATATCCAGCATCCAACATGATGCATACATACATAAATGATCCAACTGATCATATCCAGCATCCAACATGATGCGTACATACATAAATGATCCAACTGATCATATCCAGCATCCAACATGATGCGTATACAAAATACATACACATGATCCAACCGATCATATCCAGCATCCAACATGATGCGTACATACATATAAATGATCCAACTGATCATATCCAGCATCCAACATGATGCATACATATATACATATAATGATCCAACTGATCATATCCAAGCAGAAACCAGAACATCATCCTGATGCTCATCATCCAGCGCTTACATCCACAGCCATGTGAAGGATCCCCTTTCCAACATGCTTGAAATGGCTTCAACAAATGTGTCCATCACTTCTTCCTCAAAGTGTCCTCGATTTGAAGAACGCCAAGCCTCTCTTTGGAGTACTCGAACTTCACCCTGGCTAGTGCCTTTGTCAGCACATCTGCAATTTGCTCGTCCGTCGCAACATAAAGGAGCTTCATGGCTCCTCTCTGCACCATATCCCTGATATAGTGATATTTGATCTCTATGTGTTTCGACCTGTCATGAAACACTGGGTTCTTGGACAACTTCACACAACTCTAGTTATCACAGAAGATACCAGTAGCATCCAACAGGAGATCAAATAACTCAGACAGTAGATTCCGTAGCCATACTGCCTCACAGCTAGCTCAACAGGCTGCAACATACTCTGCCTCAGCTGTACTCAGTGCCACGCAGGATTGCTTCCTGCTAAACCAAGAGATCACACCTGATCCCATACTGAAGCAGCACCCAGATGTGCTCTTCCTATCTGCAACACTGCCAGCCCAATATGAATCAACATAACCCTGCAGGTTAAACTTTTGATTCGCTTCATACTTGAGCCCATAATCCACTGTACCCTTCAGGTACCTCAGAACATGCTTTATAGCAATCAGGTGAACACTCCTCGAATCCATTAGGAACTGGCGCATTGTGTTCACAGCAAAGCAAATGTCCGGTCTCGTGTTCATCAGGTACATCAAGGACCCAATCATCTAACGATACATGGAGACATCAACCGGCTCAAATGAAGCATCACATAGAAGCTTCAGATTCGATGCCATAGGTGTGGCCATGGCCTTGCAATCCATCATCCTGAATCTCTTCAGGATATCTACTGTGTACTTCCCTTGACCAAGGAAGATCCCACCTGCACTCTGCCACACCTCCATACCTAGGAAATAGTGCATCATTCCCAAATCTTTCATATTGAATTCAACAGCAAGCTTCCTCTTAGTATCTGCAATCAGTCTATCATCTCCTGTTACAAATAAGTCATCCACATACAGGAGTAGAATCATAGGATTCCCTTCCACAACCTTGTAGTAAAGGTTGGAATCCGCTTTACTTTTGGTAAAGCCCAAACTAGATAGGAAACTGTCCATCCTACCATACCAAGTTCTGGGAGCTTGCTTCAAGCCATACAAGGCTTTCTTCAATCTGTACACATATGACTCCCTTTCATGTATTTCGAAACCGAGTGGCTGTTCCACATATACTTCCTCTTCAACTACACCATTCAAGAAAGCAGTCTTGACATCCATCTGGTGTATTTTCCATTTCATAGCTGCAGCCAGGGCAAGTACTGTTCTGATGAAAGTATACCTAGCTACAGGTGCAAAGGTTTCTTCATAATCTATTCCCTCTTTCTAAGAGAAGCCACGAGCTACGAATCTTGCCTTGTATTTCTCTACATTGCCATCTGCGGCATGCTTGATTTTGAAGATCCATTTAGAAGTTACAACAGACTCTCTTTAGGTCTTGGGACAACATCCCAAACATCATTCTTCATTATTGATTGGTATTCCTCAACCATGGCATCCTTCCATTCTTTATTTTCCGCTGCTTCTTCATAACTGGAAGGCTCTTTGTTCATAATGTCACAGAGCAAGGCAACATAGCTGGTCTGTGATCTAGTTCTCTTCTTTGCTCTATGTTCTTTTTCTGGAATGCCAAATATTTATGCATCTTGAATGAGCTCTCTAGCCCATGCAAGTTTCCTCTTGTGAGAGTTATCCTCACGGGGTGGATCTACAGGTTCTTGTGGATCTTCAAACTCACGAACAACTTCTGGAACTGCTTCAGTCATAGTAGTGTCTTGAAATCTTGTTTCCTTAGGTTCTTCATAAACTTCGATGGGTGCCTTCCTTGATTTGATGAATGCTGAGTTTTCATCAAATGTTACATCCCTGCTGACATCAATCTTCTTGAACCCTGGAAAGTATATTCTGTAAGCCTTTGAGCTTTCATTGTAACCCACAAAGATACCCTTCTTTCCTGAAGGATCTAGTTTAGTTCTCTTCTCCTTCGGGACATGAGTGTATACTGGATGACCAAATATTCTGAGATGGCTGACTTCAGGTTTCTTACCGGAAAAGACCTCTTTTGGTGTCTTGTTGTCCAACATCTTGTGGGGTGTTCTATTCTGCACATATACAACTGTTCTAGCTGCTTCTTCCCATAGATGCATAGGCAGATCCTGGTCATGGAGCATTGCCCTTGTTGCTTCCATGATAGTTCTGTTCTTCCTTTCTGCAACTCCATTTTGTTGAGGATTATAAGGAGCAGTCAACTCCCTCTTAATCCCTGAATCACTACAAAGCTTCTTGAAGTCACTTGAGGTGAATTCTCCACCATTGTCGGATCTGAATGTTTCGATCTTCTTGTCATTTTGATTCTCCATCAAGGTTTTGAATTCCTTGAATTTATCAAGCACCTCATCTTTGTTCTTCAAGAAGTATATCCAAGTCTTCCTGGAGAAGTCATCAATAAATGAGACATAGTAAACATACCCACGTAGGGAACTGGATGACATAGGGCCACATACATCTGAGTGGATGATTTCCAGGATGTCTTTTGCCTTGCTTTCACTGCTTGGGAAAGCCTTCTTAATGCTCTTACCTTTAGCACATCCTTTGCAAACAACTTCATGTTTGGTATTGATTTCAGGAAGACCCTCTACTACCTTGCTTGCAAGTGGAAGTGCTCTATAGTGCATATGAGCTAGTCTTCTATGCCAAAGTTCACTTGGCTCCATGGATTCATGCACCATGGCATGTTCAGGTTGTATCTTCAATTTATACAAGCCTCCCTCTTGCTCTCCAATCACTACTGCATCATCTATGGTTTTTCCCTTTGGCCACATTAGGACTTGTCCATCCACAAATGCAACCCTCATACTTTTTGCATCCAATGCAGAGATGGAGAGTAAGTTCTTCTTATGCCCAGGTACATAAAGTACTTCTTTCATCTTCAAGGATTTTCCAGAATCTAGGTTGTAGGAGGCTTCACCACTTCCTTTGATTGGGTATTGATAATCATCCCCAAGTCTCACCTTATGGGGTGATTCATGTTCAGATAGATTCACAAAAGATTCCTTAAACCTAGTCATGTGTTTGGAAGCCCCAATATCAATCAACCAATCATTACAACCATGGGAGATGGTACCTGTGAGAGCAGAGATCAGAACATACTCTTCTTCACTTGATGAGTCATCATTACTATCACTTTCTTCCCTAGCCTTCTTCTTTGGGGGTTCATCATCCTCAGCAGCATGAGCATGAAACCTTCTTTTGCTACCCTTCTTCTTCTTGTTGGAGTTGTTGTTGTCCTTCTTCTTCTTGGGACAATTTATGGCAATATGTCCTTTCTCATTACAGGTGAAGCATATTCTTCTTTCTTTGAAGTGATGTGAAGATTTCTTGGAGTGAGATGGCTCTCTCTTGGACTTCCCTTTCTTGGTGTGAGCTGTGAGAGCTTGATCTTCATTTCTCATCTTTTCTTCTCGTGCCACAAGCCTTGCTTCTTCTTGTGAGCATTCTTCCC
This sequence comes from Larix kaempferi, assembly GCA_027924585.1. Lineage (NCBI taxonomy): Eukaryota > Viridiplantae > Streptophyta > Pinopsida > Pinales > Pinaceae > Larix > Larix kaempferi. The sequence goes on from BSBM01001169.1 coordinate 1,196,808, forward strand.
GTATTCTACTGAAGGAGATCAACTTCTTCCTTGCACAAATTCTTTGGATAAAGGAATCCCATGACCTGGGTAGGCCATTTAGAGTGGTCATCACCACTTCACCATTCTCCACCATTTCATCCACTGCTTCTAGTTGTTCCTTGATCTGTGAGACCCTTGAAAAATAAGATTGAATGGTTTCTCCATTCTGAAATTTTACTCCTTTCAATTGGTTCCGCAGGGTCATCTTCTGATTTATGTTCTTCCCTTCAAACAGCTTGGTCAAAGAGTCAAACATCTCCTTGGGTGTCTTAAGAGAAGACACATGGGGTATGAGATGGTCTTTGATAGAATCAGCAATGATTCTCTTTGCCTTGACCAAGTTCTTCTTGTGCAATGCCTTGGCCTCTTCATCCTCTGGGATAGGGATGTCTTCTTTCACATATGAGTCCAACTCATTTTCTTCCAGGATTAACCCAATCCTATACTTCCAGGCTTGGAAGTTATCATCCCCTTCAAGCTTATCCTCAAGCTTAGTGTGGAGAGACATCTTAAAGAGTACTTCAAATGGAAATAGAAAAGATTTAGATCTTACCACTTGAAGTGCTGAAAACTGGATTTGGTCCCAGATTAGGGTTTGTTAGAGAAACCCTAAAAATTCAAAATTTGAATTTCAAATTTCTGAAAGGATAGAAAGATGCGCCTTAGTGAGATGATCAGCTTGGTGCATTCAGAATTTGAGATCAGCAAAGTCTTGCCCTTCAGAATTGCCTTTTTGTCCTCCCCGGTTCACTAGGGAGAGCCTTGAATTAGGGTTTGAGTTTCTCGGATATCTACCCAGCCAAAAATCTCGATCCAAAGCTCTAAACTTCGATTTTTTCAAGGAGCTTCCAGCTATGTCTTCAGATTCCAGAAATTCCTATTTTTGTGGAAACCCTCATTTTTAGGTCCAAATCTGAAAATGCTTGGAACTGAGTTCTGATTGGACAGATAGATGCGCCTTGATGAGTAGAGTCAATCTACTATATTGATTTTCAAAATATCTGGAGAGAAACCCAATAAACAAGTAGCTCAAGCTTCTGTCACTGCAAAATGTCTTCTTCTCAGGTTAGCTCTGATACCATGTTCAATTTTGAGCATTAATTCACAATACTCTAGGATCTTTGTTGAGAGAATACCATCTGCAGTATATCAATGCATGACAATCACAATATGACAAGCATCACAAGAATCAAAAGCATAAATACAAGAGACACAGAGTTTCTGTGGGGAAAACCCTAAGGTGAAAAACCCCACAACTTCCTCAGAGATAGAGAGAGAAATGGCTCAACCAAAGTACAACCAAATAACACTGAGATAGTATCCTAATAGCAAATGATCCTCCTCCTCACTAGTGCGCCACTTTTCAAGTGAGAGTGAGTTACTTTTCCGAGTGTGTAAAATAGAGATCTCCGATCTCTATTTATACTAACCTTTTCGCCGAGTGACCTTATGGGGCTTACTTGTCTATCTAGATACATCCACATTATATTATATATAATTCATGGCCGAACCCACATGGTGGTCTAATAAACCATCGGCAAGTACACACACTTGCGACACTTGTCAATCCACATGACGACACTTCCTTATAGAGGAATAACACATCTCTTATAAGGGTACAATAAATATATATAAAATACACAGATGAAATACATTCCGAAGTTACATATACATCAACAATTTTAACATTTCATTCACAAAATAAATTAATTAGTTTGAAAGCCTTATAATATTTTCATACCTACTTACTCATGTGGCTTGCTCCTGCTGGAAATGACCTACTTACTCCTGTAGCTTGCTTCTACTGGAAATGGCCTGCACACTCACCCAACTAGTTAATAAAAGATTGTTGAACCCTTAGCTGACCTGATAGTTGATCTTGGAATGAATGACTTTGGGACTACCACGTTCCACCCAACCATGATTCTACAACCGTTCATGGTTCAGTATGAATCCCCCCGAGCTAGTTCTGACATGCAAACTGAGAGGTAGAGGCCTTAGATATGTAGGTGGTTCAGATCTGTAAAATTGATGTGGGGAGGTTCACTTCTTGGAATAGAGAGTTTCTCTTGACATCATAATACTAAAAGAAAAGATCCCCCAAACTTTGGGGTCTGTCCTCCTTAAGTAGGACAAATCTTCAATTAGGGAAGTTGGAATTTACTGGTTTCTTTAAAATAATTTAAATTATAAAAGAGTATTTGTTTACTTAACTACTAGTTATTTTTGGAACTAGGACTTCTCAAATTTGTTTTATTAAAGTGTTTTTGATCTTTAATCTTTTTATAATAATAATAAAAATTACAATACCATCTAAATATTAATAATTAATATTTAATAAGTGGAAACCCACTTATGCATAAATATATATATATATATAAAATAGTAAAGATTTATAAAAGAATATATATATATAATTAATAACAATATTATTATTGAAAGCTCCTAATAATAATATTTAGCTTTGTGGCCTTTAAACATTTTGTTCACATGATGTCTCTTTTAATTGTTTTTAAGGAAGGGGTCCACTTCTTTGGACGGTTCTGGTAAGCTGGTAAAGGCACCTCTAGTCTCTCCCTTTGCATGTCAGATTCCCTCGTTTTAACATGGTAGTTCCTGCAGTATTTGATGATAATAAAATTTATTTAATCAAGTCGAATAGTTGTGATAAAACCCATAAGTTCTATTCACAGTCCTCCCGACTCAACACTTGAGAGCTAGTAACCCTGAGTGCTATTCAGAGCCTTTTAACTCAACACTCTCACATCGGCGTTACGCTAGTCCAATTCCATAGTCTTTGCTCAGCACTAGGGCTAGAATGTGGTTGTGAGGCACATCTAGGATATTTAAGTGGCCTCGGATCTGGTATTTATTTTCTTTCAGGCTTGGAGTGTTCCAGGGCTTATGGTCAACACTCAACATACATTGGGGCTTAGGCCCAATACGAAGTAAGAATCCTCTAAATACATCGGGGCTTAGCCCCAATATATAGGTCATTCGTGTGTTTCTGAGTCCACGCTCAACACACTAAATAATCATCCATGTGAATCATACTCTGCACAGTATAAGGTAACATAAAAAATCTCAGTATATCATAATTGTAACTGAATCACAATATAAGTTTATCCTTTCGGGCTTTCCTTCCCAGTATATAATAAAATGAAACAATCAAAGTACCTTCCCAATATATATCAACTCATGAGAACATATATCAAAACATACCATGGCTTATGCCCAATAATAAATCACATATGCTCGGGCCATAGCCCAATATAACATCATAACATAGTTAGTCAAAAAGTTGGGATATTACATATATGTTGGTAATAAGCCCCAGAGCACATGGACGAATTTTATTATGTGTTTGGCATAAGCCCTGGAGCACATGGATGAATTTTATTATGTGTTGGGCATAAGCCTTGGAGCACATGTATGATTTTTTATTATGTGTTGGGTATAAGCCCTGGAGCACATGGATTACTTTATTAGGTGTTGACCATAAGCTTTGGAGCACATAGATGACTTTTTATTATGTGTTGGGAATAATCCCTGGAGCACATGGATTAATTTATTTTGTGTTGAGCGTAAGCTCTACAGCACATGGATAACCCTCTTAATTAATTATTAAGTGTTGGGCATAAACCTTGGAGCACATAGACTATTATATGGGTGTTGAGGATAATATCTGGAGCACCTAGACCATTATCATTGTCTCTATGTGTGGCTTTTATGACACCTAGCCTAGTGTTGAGCATAATCTATGGAATAGCACTAGAGTAACTCTACTTTAAAAGTGTTGAGTATAAGCTCTGAATAGCACTAGAGTTACTTCACTTAAAAGTGTTGAGCCTAAAACCTCTTAATAGCACAAAAAGCTCATCATATTACTAATATTGAGCCAAAAAACTTTGGATAATTAGTAGTCATATTTTCTATTGATTAAATGAATTATATTGTTTTTATTATTTCAAATACTTTTTGGTACCGCCACTGAAAGAGGGATCGAACATGCAAGGGATTTGAATGACCAAATAGTTGACAAACTAAATCAACTAGATGATAGGATGATTAAAAGAAATCCTATGTTAAAATAATTAAGAGTTCAAACACACACACAATGATATATATATATATATATATATATATATATATATTTCAGTATCAAAGGATAAATAACTAAGAGTTCAAATATATGTATATAATAAAGACACTGAGATTTTAATAGTTAAATAGAGATAAGATGAAGAAAAAAAATTGTCAAGTAACTGAAATTTCAAAACCCTCGGATCTTTCTCCTCGTTGAAATACTTCTAAGTAGGAGGACAGTACAAGAGGGAAGGGGTGTTGAAAAGAAGATTGGAATGATCCAAGTCTAACATCCTAGAGTACAGATTGAGTCATTAGTAAGAAAGATAATAACAATTTTCCCTAGGCCTTCTAGTCTCTTGGCATGCCATATTCTGCTCAGGTTGATCTATCAAACGAACCAAGAATGGTTTGAGATCTACAGTTGGGAGGAACTTGGCAGTTACGAAGTCAGTCGGATAAGTCGAGAAAGGTTTGAGAAGTATTTTAAAGTATTTTTTATTATTAATGCTAAACTAGCATTATATTTTTTATTTATACCATCTATACTTTCCATCTCATGAGGAATACACAGGTAGTGTCTTCTCTTATTATTCATGAAGAAACTGCTGTAGAAATCTAGATAGAATTATTATGGTAACATTCATGCATGATTTCATTATGTATATTTTATTATCAGGATGCATAAAATATTTCTTTTAATCTAGATATGGTGATCGACAGAATCGTTAGTCATGACATATGCGGTCTCATCAACTAATATATCATTTTGCTTTAGAAATATAGGATTATCACAAACCCTCATTTCAAACCCCAAACTAGCGTGTTCATTTTATAAATTAAATTATGCATTGATCTGATAAATTTCTACATATAGAAAGGAGATCGAAATTACCATAACAAAACTATGTCATTTTCAAAAAAACCATAAATTCGCACATTTAATCTTAAACACTGCCTTCCCAACGAAACCCCAACAGAACCCTCGGTTTAGATATCAACATGACTAGTCATTAAAACACTTCAAGAAGAACATGATTCTCATGACTGGGCTAGAACCAAATCTCAGTTTCAATTTTCAAAGTCATCAATGCTACTATAGAACTTAGGTCTAAGTATTTCCCAACATAGAATATTTCCAACCATCACTTTAAAAAAAATATCTTATAGAAGTCGTGATCAACAAAGGGATTTCCTAGAAATCAAAAAATATCTAAGTATATAGTATTATTCCCAATTTTATAATTCATCCAACCCAGGATCAAATTGGGTGAGGGATTTGTTTCTAGCAGAGTTTCACTTTTGTCGTAGCTCTGACAGGAGAAAATGATAGGAGAGGAAATTGACCGTAGGAAAAATGACCAAATAAACCAAACCCTAGAACCATAGTATTTCCAGCCAAAAATATCATACTCAGGAACATAGTATCCACACTAAAATGTAAAACAACAGAGAGCCTATAGTATGACGAGAAGACATAGTAATACATTTCAACCAAGAACACAGTTAAACATCCATTTCACTAGAAATCGAAATGTAGTATAGAAACAAAGAACCAAATATTTATATAGACTCGAGGGCAAGAAGAGAGTCATTGCTCTTATACAATAAACATTTTAAACATAAAAATCGCCTTCACAAGCTTAAAGTTTATTTACAGTCATAATTTAGAAAGGGACAAAAAACCTGAGATAATAAACATTGTATTTTTTTTATCAATAAGAGTCCTTCCATAGAGGAAGGAAGACTCTGTAAAAAATCCAACATAGATACCCAAACCCTTGTCACTCCACTTAAGCGAAAACCATAATCCCATATTCCATACAACCCAACTAAAACACGATAGAGCCACTCCTCCACTAGAGAAAATGAAACTTCAGAGAGCACGAGCTTACCGTAGAACAAATCTCTTCCTGGAACACACAGTATAGCTCCAAACACTCATCCCCCTGTACCTACATCAAACACCGGTAAGGAAATTCATTAGATACCAGCAAAATAATTTAGGGAAAAAAAAATACAGGAGAAATAACACAGGATCCTTCTTAAACATTACCTGAGCATTAACGATAACTCCTCCAACAAGAAAATGTGACCTCCATCAACTAAGCAAGCCTAAAAGGGAATAGTAAATGATTTTTCTCAACCATCAGCTGAAATTTAAATGATGGAACTCTCAACCAACAAAAGCAAACCCCATCAAACCAACAAGCAATGGTCATACATTAACCAGGGTTCTGTAAAGAAAGCGCAGAGGGGAATCCCTTCGCTTCCCGCCCCTCCAAACCAAAGCACTGTGACTATAATAACTCCACAAATGAATCACTACCATACTAAAGTGACCAAAGAAAACGACCAGCCTACGTGGACCCAAATAAATCGTTCCCATCACATGGCATCCATTAACGCTTTACCAACCTCCAAGACCAATGCTTCACTAAATAAAAACCTTTTCTTAGCATAGGCTATAGTATAGTATATTAGCTTAGAAGTGTAGGGTTTATCACATACGAATATCGTGGAATATGTACGGTTTATTGCATAGGAAAGTGTAGGTATTAGCACCATGGAATTTATTTACCAGCCCTCTTAGGACCTTTGCAACTTGTAACTTGTAGAGAGTACAGACCCAATCTTATCTCCCTTACCTAGTATTTAGGACATGCATGCCCTAGAATGAGATAAGTGATTAGGACCTGCAAAGAATTAATAACAACAATGCTTTAGATTTTACAGCTAAGTAAGCTAGGCTCACCCGAAGAATAGGTTTTCAATCATAGAGAAAGATATCTCACCATAAAAAGAAACTTATGCGATACTCAAAAAAATTCTTAAGAACAACCAGTCATAAAGTCATCAATTACATTAAAAATCAAAATAGGATCAGAAATTATCATAAACAACCGACAAGAAAAAAAAGGACCAAATTACTTTTGGCAAGAAAAACATCCATGATAAGCAGAGTAAACTAGTAGAATTCACCGACTCACTTCTCAGTACTGAAGTTAATTTAAAAGAACCATTGTGACTATTATAAACAAACAAGACCCATACAAAAAAAAAATTAGAGTGTATTTTTAGGGACATTACATAACTTTAATCTTGATTTTTAATTATGTATACAACATAAATAAAACAGTCATCCACATATTCACGCAGATAAAGAACACATAACACATGGTATTTTGACGTGGAAACCCAATCGGGAGAAAACCACGAAATGTTGTTTTGGAATGAAAATATTACATTCAAGGAAGCAACGACTTCCTGTGTTTACCAGCACCAAATGGAAGGAGACACTGACCCCTTGGTTTTATAGGCACCGACCTGAAGGAAGTACCAACTCCCTGTGTTCTCCATAACCAACTGAAAATAGGCTATGACCTCCTACTCCTTTCCCTATATTAATGCCCAGATATCCAAAATAATATTCCGCCTTATTGAATTTCCAACTCGCACACACTTCATATCTTTTGTAGTTCGTTATGATGTGTGCTCCTTTTGTAGATAGTTGTAAAGCTATCACTACCTTGCATACCTCACTTGACTTCTCATTCCTTGCAATTCTTCACTTCTATTGATGACTCACTTCATGTATTGTGTGCTACTGCAATCTGCATCAAGATTCACTCTGATATTGTACTTCTACGCAACTACACTTCACCGACTAATACTATACTTCAATTGATAGCTTTTTGTTTTGAAATTACGTACCAAGTATAAGATGTAACTACACACTGACTTAGATGTGTCTGTTCGGTTGAAGTGATACATTCCTTTAGACAATTTGTGACATGTTGTGCATCATATGATTCATCATTTTGGTTTAACACACTTGCCTCAAATCATCCTCATCATGATGCACATACAAGATTCTGTTGTTGTTATGTTATCATGCATTAGATGGACTTCCTTGCTTCAGACACTTCACGTTAACCTTCATGCATCAGCTAAAATTATGCGCATCTTATGAAATGCCCCAGTTTTGTCTCTAGGCTTCTTTCTTTAACACATATGTGATTCTCTGCGTGCTGCAAACAATATTATCATTTGAACCTCATGCATTTGTGCATACTTCTATAATTTTTCCTTTCAGTATTTGTGCATCCATCACAAATCTACAGCATCATTCTGCACACCATCAGCTGCATCATTCTGCTGCATGTGCGCACTCATCTCCTCACTAGATCATTTTGTTCTATATATCGAGCCCATGATGCCCCAAATATAAATCTGTATCTTCCACTTGAAGATCTATAGCCTTTCCATCAAGCTTACTTGAAATCTTCAACTTGCATCTCTATTTATACATGTCTTGCATGGATTCTATTTCCACAAGTTGGATATGGAATTCCTTCTTCCTTACTTCACGGATTATGCCTATGCTTCATGAAATGTTTTATGCCACTAATGTGTGCTTTCTTTGAGTTTTCTACAGATACATGGTCCTCGACTTGGTGGGACATTCACCCTTGCACTTCCATTACTTGTGGTTCTTGCACACTTGGTGTATCAATGCTTTGCAGAACTTGCACATATGTGATCTTTGACTTGGTGGGACTTTCACCCTTGCGGGTACCATCACTTGTGGGAGTTGCACACTTGATTTATTAATGCTTTGTGGAACTTCCACATACGTGATCTTCAACTTGGTGGTACTTTGACCCTTGCAGTACCATCACTTGTGGGACTTGCGCACTTGGTGAGTCTTTGACTGTGGAATTTGCACATATGCTGACATCAACTTCTACACACTTCTAGAAACTTGTGTGCCCTTTATCAATTGAAAGCATATTCTGATTGGTGATGACCTCCATTCTTCTAGGATTTGCATAACTACTTAACCATCTCTTGTTTTCATGCTTCTTGCGCACACTAGATTCTCCTTTGGCTTGCTTGCACACATTAGAATTTGTCCTATGTATTATTTGGCTTTCTTGGGAATTCTTCTTCCTTCTATCCAACCAACCCTTTAGATTGTACCTTTAAGAATTATGATTGGATGCACTTGTGGCCTGCACAAGTACATGTGCTTTATGTACTTCTTCACGTTGGATATTCATTATGTACCCTTGAACACACTTCTTCTTATTGGACACAACTTCTAGATATACTTCTTCACACTAGCATCCATATATTTCACCATCTTGCTTGCGCATATACTTCTTCAATGTGGCTTCACTATACTTCTTCAAGCTAGCATGGGAATCCTGAAACGACTTGACTTCAATTGACATCAATGACTCAAACTGAACCAGTTGACATCCTCTTTGACATTAGTTGACATCAATGACAACCAAAGTTCAACACATGGAGGGACAGTGGGGAGACAACAAGAAATTATGTGACGAGAAAAGTGACTTGGTAAATTTCATTCTAGTGATGGAGAATGGAGACAAGCATGGAAGTGGAGGGATGACCGAGATAAAAAATAAGTTACAGGAAATTCATAGTCTAAAAAATCATGTGTAGCGAATAGAATGGAAGCTTGAATACATTGAGCAAATTCTAGAGCATTTCAATTACCAGGTGGAGCTTGATGAACAAATTTGGGAAAGGATGGAGTGACGGATTTAAGAACATGGTGAGTAGTTGATGCAATTAATTATATATAGAGACCATCACCAATATTTCATTCAGGAGATGGCTCAAGGAATATATTCCAACGGTAGATTTTTTTCAAAGTCAAACATAATGGAGAGGGAAACCATTCAACAAATGGCCTTACTCAAGTTTGAATAACACTACAAGTCTAAGTCAACGTGGTTTGTTAGTTTTTGTTTTGTGTATTGATGTTATAAGTTGTTACTAGGCCAGTATATTGGATGTTACAGAATTAAGTTTAGTAGGAAGGAAACAAGTATTGTTTGGATATTCAATATTGAGGTAATTTTGAAGCCTTAGAGCTTACATAGGGGATTTTGTAATAGATATGTAACCTATTTTTCCAGCTGTTATGGTCCACCCCATCGTCTTAAATATAAAATCTAATACCCATTACTATTTAAAAAATAATATACATAATTGAAAAGGGGGAAAATAAATGCATTTCCCAATACAGTTGTGGTGGGACACTATCATGACCATAAGCAAGAGGAGCCTAAATTTCTTTGCACAAAACACATGTAAATCAAACTATTCATCACCATCCTAGAAGCTTCAAGTGGTAGTGATGTCCTCATTGAAATATCTATGAATATATTCCCGTTGATTGTCTCTTGCAATTCCATGGGAGAGATTGGGTTGGAACTGGGAAAAATCCTCCATTCTCTTGGACAACCTAGTAATGAAATATATATCTTCCTCTATGGCAAGGAACTACAAATCAAGACCAACTCTAAATGCATGCCTTCTATGATATAAAGAATGGATCAACTATCTCAATAATATTGTGCCCCCCGAACCTCATAAAACTTGAGGAGACCAACATCCGTCAAAAGATGAAGATTCTAGGCTGTAATAGTGAAAAGGTACAAATCCCTCCCCCTCTATCTGGCCTTCCAAACTCATACAACATTGTACCCATTGGATTTCGACTAATGCTCATGCTACTACTACTGCCATCACTATTCTCTCTAATTAACATACAAAATTCATTAGGTACTTACACACAGTACAAACAACTCATAAAAGAAATGTATTTAATGACCTTTGTTTTGCAAAAAAATGAAAATTTTAATTCTTGAACCTAAAAAATAGTAATTCACTATTAACGATGTGAAAAAATACATAATGCATTGCAAACTATGTAAAAATAATGAACTAACCAAATATAGTGCATCATATTACTACGTCGCACTGCAAATTTAGTGGGTTTTATAAAATTAACATCCATGTATGTTTATCACAACACAATGGCATCCACATTGTGATTATAATACATATGTGCACCATAATTGGTGGCTCTATACTAGTCTAGGCTTATTTGGTCATCTTCGAATTATTGCTTTCTCAAAAATTCCAGTATTCCTATAAACCACTAATGCATCATTAACAATAATTATAATTAGTTAATGCACAATGGGAAATGTACCACATACACTATACCACACCAAACATGGCACATGTTTTGTACTATCCATGCATCATATCTAAGGTGCACCAACAATAATGGTGCACTTCGAATAAGCATATCCACAATTTGGATTTTTTATTTCTTTATCCACAATCCCTATGCTCCATTAAAATTGTTATGCACCATTTACAGTGCGTAAATTATGATAAGGAATTTCCATGGTGCAAAATATACAATTAACCACACCACCAATATGTGGACATTTTAAAATATATAACCAAAGTGTCATTATTACAATGCACTGTGTAATGATGCACTCATAATAAACATACGGACCAATCCTAGTGCATATGAATTTTACAACTCATAGCCTAAACATGGGTGTTCATCCTAAAATTAACAATAATTCATTGTGTGATTCATATCTTACTATTAACTACCGTAGCCAGTAGACACTACGTATTTACAAGGCACAACAGTCTTTCGAGTGCGAGCCAAAGAAACCCACATATTCTTTTAAAATTGAAAAAAAAGGAAAATTTAAAATGTATTTTAATTTTTAATCGAATAGAAATGTAAAATTGAAAAAAAAAGGAAAATTAAAAATGCATTTTAATTTTTAATCGAATAGAAATGTAAATGGGGAGGTAATAAAGAGTTTACTAGTCTCTTTTGTGCCAAGGAGTCATAGTTTCCACGTATTCTATATATGAATTTTTTTAGTCATTTTCCAAATTTTGAAATGTACAATTGTATCAAACCATGGGAGGGATCTGACAAGTGAATAGAATTGATGATAGCACGATCAATCTAACAGGTTGTGCATCAATGCGTTGCAATATATATGTGAAAAAATGTAATATCATTTGTTTTATTTTTTTACTTTTATTTTATCATAACTTCATGCACTTGATAGATATGTGGATAGTAGTGTATGTTTGTTATTTATGCACACCAGAAAAGAGGGACAACTGGTTTTCATATCGAGTGGTTAGTCTACCTTAATATGCATCCAGGTGGCTTTTACATACAAATGCACCAGATCCTATGTTATTTATTTTAAATAAAAACTTACCTTTTATTATTAAAGATTTAATCGACAAGTTGGTGCTTTGTGTATATTTATGTGCAGGGTTAAGAACAATAAAATAAAACAAATAATATTTTCTTGCACCTCAATCCTATTTGCTCATCCGATGCTCCATATACCTAGACATACTGGGGCATTTTGTATATTAAAACACATCGGATCTTATTTTTATTTTTTCTTAAATGTTAACCTTTCATTAATATAAAAATATTTTATTGTAAGTCAATGCTTTATGTATACATCTTGTGTGCACTAGTGCATTTTTTATATTTTGGCACACTCATAAATGGTTTAAAATGTAATATGTGTGTGTTCGCTACTCCATATAGAGATATGCCTTGGGGAATTTTAGAGACAAAATGTACCGCAATTTTTTATTATTTTTTATTAAATTGTGATTCGGTGCTTTAGGTATGTCAACACATTGGGGGCGCTACTGTAATAATAACACATTATGGAATTTATATGCTTTTGGAACATTAATTAGTTATTTGGAAAAATAAAAATGTACATAATAAAAAATGGGGTATTTTGATGTCAGTGTGTTGTGTTCTTCAATGCAATGGTGCATATGGTTTTGTAGTGCATAAGGGAATCCTAAAAATTTAAAAGCACCAAGAAAAAACTTCCACTAAACCTTTCGGCCCCATTGGAAACCTCCACTATACATAGATAAAGAAAACTTTTTCAGAGGTTTCAAAAGAACCTAAGTTATAAGGTTTTTTCCTAGTAGTGGAATATTATCATAACTATGTCATTACAATGACATTAGCTCATCGTTTTGATGTCAAAGTATGAATTAAGATTCCGATTACTTTATTTCCATCACAACACGTGGCCCAAAAAAATGTTAGACACACGTTGGTATGTCGTCAAAAAACCAATATCAAGAACATCATTAGGATGTTAGAAGTACAACTTTCAATTGCCAATTTCTTTATTTCCATTGCAATATGTAATTTAGAATATTGTTGGGAAACCATTAGTAGGGTGTCAAACATTAACGTCTGGTTTGAAAAAAATGTCAACAAAACATCACGTGGGATCCAAATGATGTCATAATTTTTGCACACAATCAATGCATTAAAATTCAATAAAATTATGACAACTTTATCGTGACAATAAAAAATACCTTTTTTTATATGATGATAGCAAAAGTATTGTTAGTAGAATGTCGAAAGTGTACCCAAGTGTACTATGCCTATAGTTCAAGTGCATAACTAAAATAGGGAAAATTCATCTTGCACTAAGAAAGGCATCCTACATGGAACATGGATTCTACCTTGACAAGAGAAATAAATTATGGAATATTCATGTTACACAGAGAATGATTTACTACATGGAGTAGAGCTTCTATTTTGAGTCTAGAAATGGAGTGGGGAAAATTCATCCTACATTAGGGAACGCTTCCTACATGGAGCACAAATTTTACATTGATCGTCGAACTAAAGTAGGAAAAATTCATACTGGAATGAGAAAAATGAGAAATATTTGAGGTGTGTCCTCACTTTGAAAAGGTATGATAGTGTCCTTTTTGTAGTAGGTATAAGATCGACAATGTGAATCTTAAAGGGAGGGTTCAATGTCATAAAGGATGTGGAGTATTGGAATGCTAAAAAGCATAAATTGTGTGCGAAATTGATAATAATAGAAAAACTTTAAACATATTATTGAGCACACAAATTAAGGAGTCGATGGAGATACAAGTCAAGGGTTGAGTGAATGTGCATGATTAAGATATTAATGCTACTAGTGGGATCTATGCAATGTGAAAAAATGAATCACTCTCAAAACCATGGATTGAGTCAGCATGACATGCACTTGAGAATATGTTGTGTGGTTAAAGAGTTCAATGATAAGGCTTCACATGAGGTAGAGTGGACAAAATAAGACTAGGGGAAAGTCATTAGCATTGGCATGGTGCTTCTAAAATATGGTCAAAATAATGAAGAATTTTTTTTAGAGAATGAAACCCAAATGTGTGTGTGTGTGTGTGTGTGTGTGTGTGTGTGTGCGTGCGCGCGCGCGTGTGTGCATGCATGCATAGGGTGGAATATGATGTGTGTGTGTGTATGTGGAGAGTGGAATATCATAAGGATTTTTATATATTTCCCATTCGAAAGTGTTTATAGAAACCATTATATAGGGGATCAGAGTTTGTAGTACCTAGGATGGTTTTCCATGGTATTGGGATGAATGGCTAAGGTTAATGACAAGAGAGAAATATGAAAATATGGGTGGGAGAGAATATGGTTTTTAAAATGAATGAAAAAGTACCAACATATAAAAATGGCAAGGCAACACATGACCTGTTGCAAGCATAGAGAAATTGAACTTACATGTCTACTTATGATCTAGGTAGGGATGCAGTATGCTTAGAAAATTTTGTTTCCCTAAATATATCAAATTAATACTAACCAACAACTGGAAGTTCCACAATAAAGATCTCAATGAACCCCAATAGTGTACCAAATGAATGTTTTGACCTATCATAGTTATCAAGAAGACCTTGGATTCAATGAAATTGTCAAGAGGGATGTTGCTTTGGAGAATACTTTCTCATGTTGAAAGAATCAAAATCCATCTCAATCAATTCCTAAATTTCGGTACATCAATTACTTATATGCTATAAAATAGGTTAGCAGCTTGGCTTCTACTAAGGTGGGAGTTTCTATTAATCCCTATGTTCAGATCTATGTTCAAATTCTTAAATATAAAAGGTAGGTAAATGAAGAGCCCTTTTCTATGCTATAATCCCATATGAAAAATAACAACATGATTTTTCCTCCAATTAATTTGATTCCATCCTTATTGATATGCTCCATATAAAAAAGAGATATTCTATATTTATCGAAACACATTCTTAAAATGAAACGTTAAATAACCAAATGACTATGTCAACCAACTCATGTTTTATTGTATCACCCTCAATTGGAATGTATGGATCCATGTTACACAACTATAATACCCATGTATTTATCGAGCATAGCTAGAAAAATCCAACTATTCTTATCCACTAAACCATGACCAAGCGAAAAAGATAAAAACTCTTATTCCGTATAGACTATCCTTTTTATCTCCTCTAATTTAGATACCCTACATCTATAATTTTTCACATTTCCATTATAACAACTTGTGAATCTATGCAATTTTATAACCCGTCGTTATTAATTCAAGACAATGACTTATTTATTAAAGATTTAATGTGGCCATTATAACAACTTCTGAATCTATGCAATTTTATAACCCGTCGTTATTAATTCAAGACAATGACTTATTTATTAAAGATTTAATGTGGACATGTGTATTTGCTAGCCTTGACTTAAAAAGATTTGATGTGGACAATTTATTAAGTCTTCTACACATATTTAAAAACCCTAAGCAACAACACGTTACAATGACACGTATCTACCAAAAGACCTTCATTTCATGTGGACCAAATTATAATGAAAGGTTATGTAAACATTGTTGACACGTCTTTTTATCAAGTATCTCATAGATCAACCAGCATTATTTGCTATATCTACTAGGTACTAGGGCTCTCACATAACCTACTATAGATGGTATACGGGATAGACAACATACCTGATGTCGGTGTGGATCGGCACATCTCAACTATGATCTGCCCCTTTCGATGGAGCTGCCTCTTTCAATCACGAGTCAAAATATACCCAAGGATTTATTCTTGTATCCTCTTTGATATGGACATAGGAGATTAGGATTTTCTATTTCGATAATCCAACCCCAACATAATGTGACATTACATATATGACCCTTTAAGCTTCATGAGCCTCTACCAAAGGTTAGAAGGAGGTAGAGTAGCTTACCACTATTGGTGTGTTTGGTGTGTATGTACACTTATTTTTCATATATTCTGCATTTATAGGGGTTTATAGGGACAATAATGCTCCCACTCTAGTTCTCGTCTTGATTTTATGATCAATAGAACACTTGTATGGTTAAACCCTTTTTTTAAGGTTAAATGTGCCCTTACATCCAATTATCCTTTTTTTAGGGATTTGTCTACTTAAATTATGTAATTTTTGCTCTGTTAACTACCTAATGCAGCCTAGTTGGTTGTTTCGGCTCAATTAACTTACTAGTTGCTATTTTGTCTTAGTTAATTACCTAATGTGCACTGATTGTCTAATTTGGGCCACTTACACTTGAGTTTCACATGCATGTCCAATTGAACACTTGTTTCTCATGGATGATTGAGTTAACCATTACTACACTTGTATGACCTAATTTACTTTCTAAGGAAGGTGCACTTGTCTAATATTAGCACAAAATCATGTTTATTTTTAGTTGTAGGCCTAGTTAATCCCTAACTGAACTTGGAAGGTCAACAGAGCCCCCTAAGGATGATGAGTTTAATTATTCATGGTGATTGTTCTTATGCTTATGCATGTAATTAAGCCTAGGCCTGGTTACTTATATATGAAGGCTTTCATCTCATTAATCAAGAATTCATCGATGTATTTTCTTTAAGCATGCATTTGGTAATAAAGATTACATTGCTTGAATCATTACTTGTATTATTTTCTCTTCTATGTATTTCCAACTGTACTACCCCAAAGGATGATCCATAGATTTTTGAAAAATTAGATTCAATTAGTGAGATTCTAGTGGACTTAAATAGACTATTTTAGTTTATTTGAGACACTTAAATGGTTTACCCAAACAAAGCTTGAAGCTCAAGAGCAAGTAGAGTGCTTAAGACTTATTTCTAAGTGAGTCATCCTTGTAAGAAATTTCCTAGTCATGTTGTACTCATGTCTTCCAATGATAAGAAGCCATCAAAGAGACGTATAACTCCTTCCTAAAGAATGCTCTCTTAGAGATCCAACACTAACAAGGAAGTTAGTGATAATAGGGGATAGCAATGTTAAAAATCATAAAGCTAGATTCATCATGAGAGGATTTTGTCATAAAAAGAGAGTAGGACTTTGAGGGTACCTTTGAAACAGCAATGTTAAAAAACATAAAGCTAGATTCATAATGAGAGGATTTTGTCATAAAAAGAGAGTAAGACTTTGAGGGTACCTTTGTTCCAATTACAAATATACTTCCACCAGAATTAGTATTAGAGAGTAGGACTTTGAGGATACCCTTGTTCCAATTACAAGTATACTTCCACCTGAACTAGTATGTCTTTAGCTTCATTGTTTGGTTGGCGCTAGTATGTGTTTAGCTTCAGTGTTTCGTTCGTTGGCCTACGTGCTTGGTACTCAAATTGATGTATACCTAGAAAGTAAGCATGGGCTTCACGTATCCTAACTTGTTTGATAAATCTCATTTTATTAACTGGATGTAAATGACTCGATCTTGATGGATATCATTTTGAATAGTATTTCACCTTAATTAATATTAATTTTGGGTAACGCTACGCATTTTAACATTTAAAATATAGTGCTGGAAACCACTTCACATGGTTCCACAGAAGTGTGGTAAGTCCCAAATCACCGGAAAAAAAACAGTTCTCAAATGTGAAAGTCTTCCACGTACGGAGGAAGGATTGACAAACAAAATTACCAAGAGGTCGATATGGTCGGCTGGATAGTCAATTAAATAACATTGACATGAGATCAGTTGGACGGTGTGTAGAAGATTGCTAACTTTGATCGTATACGTTTATCTTTTTTCCTTTTGGACGGCGGCCAATAATTGGCTAATAGCTGTATTTTCCATGGCAGCCTTCAATGGTGTGGGTGTTTCATTACCTAACATTGCTCAGAGTCAACAGCTCTCTCATTAAATTGTTGCCCGAGACCGGTGAATCCTAAAACAATTCACACAGTCCCAAAAGAGAGGGAGAGGAAAAATGGACTGGCTAGGTCGAAGAGAGGGGAGAGGAAAAAACAAACCCCATAATAAAATAGCAAAGGCGGAATGGGCTGGCTGGGTCGAGATTTCGGATTATAGTTGGTGAAATTGTTAATTTTTTCTGGCCTAGGTGATCTGAAATATCTTGTCATGCATGGATGGAGGCTTATGCATAGCTAATTTGGGGCAAGAACAGTAATTTCTATTTATGTGTGCTGTGATGGCTGCCTTTTTTGCTAAGTATAGAGATAGACATGTATATAGACGTGAGTATATTGTGATTATGGTTCTCCGAAAGTGAGATTAGGCTGCTATCATTGGATATTTCGTAGTGTCTGAGGACTGAGTCCAAGCACCTGTCTCAGAGCATTACAGAGATATTTCTATAAATCCATATTAACAACAGTCTGAGTTGTGGGAGGACGGAGACACAGAAGCCATTAATTAAAACCAGGCTCCAGAGTTTGGTATTGGCTTTCTGTGGATCGAAACAGATATAAGAATATAAGTATAGTTTACCTTGTCGAAAGATTCAGGAGGAAATACTGAATTGGGAAAGGAGACGGCCTTGAATCCGGATCCGATGAGTGATACGCACGAGGCCGAGGCTTACAGCCAGTGGCCTCCGGGGTTTAGATTTCATCCCACTGATGACGAACTCGTTTCCTACTATCTCACCAAAAAATTTTTGGACAGCACCTTCTCTGCGAGTGCAATTGCAGAAGCCGACTTGAACAAGTGTGAGCCTTGGGATCTGGCAGGTATATTTTATCATGACCTTGTACATAATTTTAGTATCATTTGCTTTAATTTTGTATTGTTACAGGCGAACGGGAATCTATATTGTAAGTATTATGCTATAACAACATATGAAAACACTTATGAAAACATGTGTGCAGCAAAAGCTAAAATTGGAGAGAAGGAATGGTACTTCTTCGGCCTCAGGGACCGCAAGTATCCGAGAGGCTTTCGGACCAACAGAGCCACAGAGGCTGGATACTGGAAAACCACCGGGAACGATCGAGAGGTTTTCAGTTCACGATCATCTGCAGTGGTTGGAATGAAGAAAACGCTGGTTTTCTACCAGGGTAGAGCTCCCAAAGGAGAGAAAACCAACTGGGTAATGCACGAATATCGTCTCCAAGGCAAATTCTCCCATAATCCACAGTGCAAAAACTGCAAGGTACGCTAATAGAATTCATACTTAGCAGTCATCTATTGTATGCATTATATATTCTTCTTGCCCTGGATTTATTAATCTGTGAGACAGAAGAAAAACTGAAAGTGCAAAATCAATTCGATGTTTCAAATTGATAAATAATACTAGGTTTCTGTTTAATTAAAAAAAAGAAAATATTGGCATTACATAAATCAGGATCTTCCCCACCGGAGCTGTAAAACACCTCCCTTGGTGCAACAAAGAGAGATGAACCCAAAAACTATGATACCTGATGTGTATATACTTGGACTTGGAGCAGGATGAATGGGTGGTGTGCAGGATTTTTGAGAAGAGAACAGTGGGGAAGAAGAGTTGCATAGGGCTGATGAGAAGAAACTCATTTCTTGATCTACCGGGCTCTCCATCCTTGTCCTCACTCTTGGAATCCCCTTGCAAAATAACTGCGGCGAATGATCTGGAAACAAGATCCTCTGAAAGCGAATTGCGCACATCCGCAAAGGCCCATGATGTGCCCTGCTTCTCCACTCCGATGGAACCTAAGGCCAATTTAACGGGCCACCATCTTCACCAGTTTCAATTTTGGGGCAGCTCCATTTATGCTGATTCTGCTGATCAACTATCAGAAAAGGCTAAGCACATGAAGCAGTCCGATACAAGGATTTCTATGAATATGATGCCCGCTGCTGCACTTTCCTCAGTATCGAATATCAGACGCGATCAGACTTTTCTCAGTATGCCTGCAGCTGCACTGGGCCAGGAGCCGGGGATTCAGCACCTGACAGGTTCACAGCCTCCTATACTATGCAATCCACATATCCCTCTACCATCTAGCTCTTCAAACCTGGGTTTTTCCACAGATGCATATTTTTCTGCTTTGCACTTTTCAAACTCGGTTTCGAAGGCGTCCGTTGGGAAGTCTGCAAGAAGCCCAACCAGCCCGTTTTTTAGCTCTTTTGTACAACATAAAACACTAAGCAACAACATTACAGTAGGATATAATAATTGTGTGAACACATTTCAGTGCGCTAACGATGGCATACCTCAAAATATATTGGCTCATCATATTCAAGAGGGCGATGGGGCTACCTGTTTGAGTGCATACAGTACTCAAGAAATAGCTTCTCTTGTCTGTAATCGATTGGATCGATCACTTGATAAACTGGATTCTTGTGTCACTCCTCCAGTAGACTTTGGTTCTCTGGAATATTAGAGAGCAGTGGACTTTGGTTGTCTGGAATATCAGAGAGTATTTAGTTTAGTGATATTTTAAGAAATCATTTTTATATTGAGAATTTGGGGTGGATTATTATCTATATTTTTTTTAAATAGAAGTAAGATGAGACAAGTGTATTGTCCATTATGAGCATGGTTCAAAATTAGAAATAAACACAATATATATATAAAACTGGTAGTTGATGTATGGATAACTCATAACTCATACATGGATAACAAGTAGTGATAGACAACATATTTAACTAAAGAAAGTAAGTGATTATAACTAAGTATGTAGAACAAGTAAGAGATAACTTGTTTATGTAATTAATTTCTGACGTATAGATGTTTATTGATCACAAGTTAAGTGGTTGCACTAATGTATATCTATATGATGAATAGTTTACTATACAAAATGAGAAAATAAATTTGAACATTGTAGAAAGTTTTTTAAGTTTTTTATTTGTTCTCATTTATGAGCATTGAACAAAATATTTTCACACCAAATGAGAAGACATCTTGTTGATTAGGTTGAAATTTTTTTTGCTTTTAAGGATTCACATTTTGATTATAATAGAGGTCATTCCATTTTTGACATCAAGTCCACCTTAGACAATTTTTTCAACAGCTTAAGTTCCTTTGAATGTTGGAACAATCACACCTTTAGTTGAAGGTAATTATACCGATGTTGAAATTGCAGTGTCAATCGGTGCACAACCTTGTCGTAAGGAGGTTCCGAGAGTGTAACCTATTATTTCACACTTTGACTTTTCTAAAACCGACGATGAGCGTGTCCATTATCCTCCCAATTTTGACCAACTTTTGATTGAAGGGCTTCAATCTCCCCAATAAATTCCACCACGGAATTGCAATGAATCTTAGATTATTGGCTCACCTTAACTTAATTAAGAAATGTGTGATAGTGAACTCCTTATATATATTGAGTCTAGTTCAATTGGTTGGGTCCCAATTAACAGGCGAACTTGTTTCCGATTAAAAAAAAACTACAATAAAAACTCCAATAAATATTTAGGTGGATGAAACGTAATGGCAATAAATTCTAAATTATTAGCTCACCTTAACTTAATTCATAAATAATAAATATGTGATGGTGAACTCTTATATATATTTAGGTGGATGAAAGTTTGCTAGCATCTATTTAATGTATGATATATAAATAAATTCTTTATTTTCAATTATAAATATTATAAATATAAAAAATAATTCAACTAAATATCGTTTTTTATGTAGGTTAGATTCTATGTTTAGGTGGATGAAAGTTTGCTAGCATCTATTTAATGTATGATATATAAATAAATTCTTTATTTTCAATTATAAATATTATAAATATAAAAAATAATTCAACTAAATATCGTTTTTTATGTAGGTTAGATTCTATGAGTTTGGTTGTTGAATGAAAACATTTAAACATAAAGATGATTAAAAATTTATTCAAATTTAACTTTTTTTTTTTAATTTTTATGAATTCCTTTCATATTGGTAATAATACTCATTCAAGAAGTCATATTGTGGTTTATCATATATTCTTACACTTAGTGATTAATGAAACAACAAGAAAACCTTGTTTATTAACGTAAACATCTTGTTAAATTAGACATTAAAACCCTTTGAAATCATCTTGTTGAATTAGACATCAAAACTTTTCGAAAATATTCTATTAGGAAGGAGATCCTAAAAGAAATGTTCATAAAAGTAAGGAGATTATTTGTCTTTCATTGATAGATTGTTTTATTGCAGCATAAACTTAATCAAAGTAGAGACCAGACTATTACATCATTTTTAACACATCTTTCATAAAAGAAAATAAATAACATTATAGCATATTTTATAAAAAAGAAATAATAAAATTGAGAAGGGATTTTAGATATCAGAATCTTGACATTAAATCATTTCTTATTTCTTGACAAACATAACTATATAAAATATTCAAGAAAAATCACAAGTTAACAAAGACAGGTATGATAGGATCAAATATATTAGAGATAATTAATGCTATTTATCACTTTACATACATATTGATTTTTTTAAATAAAAAATGTATTTGAAAAGAGTGTTTCACCGAAATATTGTGATGACAATACAAGAGAATTTTAAATTCCATTAACACAAAATATACATAACTATATAATTGTATGAGAGATTTAAAAATAAAAGTATGTTAATGAAAACATATCTAATATCATCAAATATTTTAAGCAATTAATATTATTTGTTCACAAATATTTGAAAACAAGAGTCGCATGGAAATTAGTTCTTGTATTCAATTATTTGAAATCTAAATAATTACAATATTTGAAATACTAAATATATGTAAATAATTTAAAAAAGAATTGTATTGTAATGTAAATAAAACTTATAAAAAACTAAACTAAAAAGTTATGTTAACAATTAAATTATAAGATATGTGATTAAGGTTTAAATATTCAACAATAAAATTATAAATATATACTAGCAATTAATATTATTTCTTCACAAATATTTGAAAACAAGAGTCGCATGGAAATTAGTTCTTGTATTCAATTATTTGAAATCTAAATAATTACAACATTTTAAATACTAAATATATGTTAATAATTTAAAAAAGAATTGTATTGTAATGTGAATAAAACTTATAAAAAACCAAATTAAAAAGTTATGTTAACAATTAAATTATAAGATATGTGATTAAGGTTTAAATATTCAACAATAAAATTATAAATATATACGTTTGATATAATATCAAGTTCTTAAAATACCAACATTTGCAATGTCACATCAATGGTTGGTTTACAAATGTGACCTTACCCCGCCATCAAAAAGGAAAAAAACTATAAGATATGTGATTAAGGTTTAAATATTCAACAATAAAATTATAAATATATACGTTTGATATAATATTAAGTTCTTAAAATACCAGCATGTGCAATGTCACATCAATGGTTGGTTTACAAATGTGACCTTACCCCGCCACCAAAAAGGAAAAAAACTAGCTACCCTAATAAATTTCACAACTCAAGCATTCAAAGACGACCTTGCGAGTGCACAATCAAGGAAACTAAGATCCAACTACTATGAACTATGGACTTTAGTATGTTAATTAAAAGTCACGACTTGTTGGTGCAACATTGCACCTAAAATTGGAATGTCACAATGCTTTGTTGCAACATTGCAACAAGAAGCCCTACCAACAAAAGGAAAATAAACCTACCCCACCATCAATAAATACAACCTAAGAAACTAGTTTTTATGGATGTATTCATCACATAGATTTAGGTTACCACTATTATTAGCTCTAAGATATTTCTTACTAATGATCACTTATACTAAAGGTGCATGAAACCTAAATGACTAGATCTTATACCATCAATACCATAGTGCAAATAAATAACACCTGAAAATCATCCTTACAATTTTTTAAACAAACATGTTATGAGTTTCACTCATAAAAGATGAAACCTATATAGAGATATAAAAGTTGTATAATATACATTTAAAAATGCAAAGAATGTGCACCACCTTGATTTTAAATAGTATCTTGTGTATCAAAGACATTCATCTCATTGTACCAATAATTGATTCTAAAAACAAAATAATGTTCAAGTTATGAACCAAGGAACTTAAAGCAAGAAAGGTGTTTTCCATCACATTTTTTTGTTTCTAAAATACACACAATGTTTTCCACCTTTAAACCATTTTTTTTATATATAAAAGATCATCACACAGTTTTTAAAATTTAAACATCCATTAAAGACTTAGGGCTTGGCCCATATCTTATCACCACGAATCAAGGAAGAGCAAAGCCATAAATACAAGCAGGCTCGTACCTATGGCTAATGTGAACTTTAATATCTTGAAATAAACATCGTAATAACAAGAGCCAAGTTTATAAGCCTGGGGTTTTTTCCCAGTGATCCCAATACATTCAAATGTTTTATAAAAACCATCAAAACACCTAATACATAGTGGTAACTTAATAACACAACAAACACAGTCAAGAAACAATCATAGAATTTCCCACCTTGGGCGTAACCGTTTTATATCAATACTTTTCTTTTCAAAATAAAAACCAAATCGTATTTTAGTGTGACATTACAGGGTTTTCGTAAGGACCGACATTATGGCGAGAACCCAAAAAATTACACACATTATGGTTGCAGGATTCAACCATGAAGGTTCAAGATTCATGCATAAACAAATTAATAACAACCAAAACTCGATTTTCCATTACTAAACAACTTTCTAAACAAGTTTTACAAGAGTCGTAGCTCGAGGGTTTGATACTCTACGAATTCATTACAGGGTTTCCATAAGGCATACTTTTTGCCAAACAAAACTTTAAAACCAAATTTAAGTTTAAACCACATCAGGGCGAGGTATACACAGTCTGGCATCAATGCCATATCTCCATCATTTTACACAGTAGAGAGCTACGACTTAGGTTGCCCAACAGAACCACTGAGGCTTACCAGTGCCTTGTATGTGTATTGTCATCTTAAACCATCAAGCTCTCATTTCTCAAGATTCGTCAAGGAGAAAAAAACATGTCACTCAACATCCACAAACCCAACAAGAAGAAATTTGGTTAGTTAATGATGCAAGAAGGCATTAAAAATATGAAGAGCTAACACTGTAAATTTTGGGATGAGTTTACCTTCTTTAGTAACAGTCAACTCAGCCATGAAATTGCCATATCAAAGCCTAAGAACTCTCGAAGCTTCAAACCCTAAACAGTTGGGAGCCTGTCGGCCTCTCCTTCCACTACAATGTCAAATGAATTAAGTTACAATGGTATGGTAGTCTTTCGAATGCATGGTTATGATTTATCCCAAAACCCAAGGCCATCACGTGGTCCATGCCATGGGGCTTGCCACGGTGCAATCCACTAAGATCCCATTTAATCAACTTTAAGTTTTAAACCTGCTACTTGCCAACGATGATTTCCACTAAGTTATCATACTTTGGTCTAGGCGTTGTATAGTTTATAAAGTCGGGTCGTTTTACATTCAAAGGCCTATACATGCTCATGTGACAAGTTTATTAATGTGGTCGTGGGATCATGACCCTCACCCATGTAATATTTCTTACATAAGAACTATATATTGCTTAGGGTTGAATATATATGTGATAAACTACGATCTCATACAATTGCAATAAAACGATAAGATATGAATAATCTAGAGTATGGAGATTGCTAACCTATAGTATGCATAAGTTAAAACATAAACCCTATAGAAATCTAGTATATACATATACTTTTTTATACTTGTCAATAAGCTAAACAAAACCATTTAAATGGTGAATATAGCTAGGGTATGTCTTACCCTAAGTTTTAAGTAGGTAAGTATTCTACCAGTATGCTTTCAAAATCAAAGTCTAGGTCAGTACAACAATGACGTATAGTAATTTAAACTCCAATCGAAGATATCACTTTCACCTGCGATATGTACAAAAGTAGTAAGAGCATTAGCTATCTAATAGCTAAGTAAGCCTCGGGGTATTCATAGGACCCCTTCATCAAATAAATTAAAAGGGTTAGTAAGCATAATTCATATATATATATCAAGCTGCAAAGACATAAATTAAATGTCGATCCATAAAAATGACAAAAGAATGATGCTGTCTATAATTTAAACAAAGACAGAAGCATTCATATATAAGTTTAAAAACCACCTGAGAAGTTAACACATAATTTTCGACAATAGTTACATAGACGTTATTGTCACTACAGTACTTAAAATAAATTACGACGATGCTTAAATAAGTACAAGACAACATCACAATTATGAGTGAATAGATTTTAATGATCTGAGGGTGAAAACATGAAGTTGGGTAACACTTCCGTGAGAATCGAGCTCTTGAGAAACATAGCGGAAGCTTTTCGGCCCAATAACCATATTTATTCGTCTGAATAAATTATTTTTTTTAGCCAAATAAATATGGTTATTCAGCCGAATAAGTGAGTCGTTATTTGGTCTAATAACATTTAATGGTGAACCGTTAAAATTAATGGTGTCCTCGAAATGCATGCGACGCATAGCTGGACGGTAAATTTGACCGGTGGTTCTATCTTTATTCGACCGAATAATTATTCAGCTGAACAATTATTCAGCCGAATAATTGTTCAGCCGAATAATATTTCTGCATAAAATCTCGACTGCGGCGCATATTTGTCACTTTTGCCTCTGCAAACTGTTGGTCCCCGCCTGTCTCCCCACCAGTAGCTGTCGTACCCCCTCCTGTTGCTCTGTTTGTAGTTGTCGTCTTTCGTCCTCGCCTGTAGGCCTCGTCTTGTTGGCCCCGCTTGTTAGAATCTGCCCTATTGGCCCCTTATTGTTGGCCCATCTAGTTCACGGTGGCCTCTTGGACCCCGTTTATTGTTGACGTGGAGGTTTGTGGAGATTTGCCACCCTATCGATGTGGAGATCCCCACCTTCTCAATGTGGTTCTTCCTAGGTAAGCACCGTTGATTGTTTTTTTTTATGTTTTGTAATGTTTTTTTTTTATGTTTTGTAATGTTTGCAAGTTGTTGGGCTGGTCTGTTGGTTCGGCTTCGTCCGTTTGTTCGGCTGTGTTCTGTTGGCCTGGCTGGTTGGATTCTGCTCTGTTGGCGCTGCTGGTTTGCCCTGGCCTGTTGGACCCGACCGGTTGTTTGATGTGGAGGTTCGTTCGATCTGCAACCTTTCTATTTGGAGTCCATCACCTTCTCTTTGTTGTTATGTTCGTAAGTAATCAGTCGATTGTCGTTTGTATTTTTCAAAATTTTTTGTTATTTTTTATGTTTTAATTGGTTTTGTTTGTGTGTAGGTTTTGTTGGGCTATCTGATGTGTTCGGCTTCATTGGTTTGGTTTGCGGTTACCTGTTCGGCTGCTATAAACAGGTGTGCCTATATATATATTTTTTTTATTATTATTGTTTTTATAAGTTAATAGTTTAATTTTAATCACCCATAGATTATGGCATAACACCGAAGGTCGTTTTTAATTCTTATTAAAATAATGTTATACTCAAGAAAAATATTCATTTAAATTTAAATAGGAAAAATAGTTAGATAGGAAAAATATTTAGATAGGAAAAATATTCATGAACTCTGTTCTGTTCAAGAACATAGTTCATGAAGAGTTCAGAGTTCATGAATAGAGGTTTGTTCATGAACATAGTTGTCATAATTGACATTACAGAATTCCCCTAGAGCTTATTAAAAAAAATCAAACTGTATCCATCCCAAATTTTAACCCTTGTCCTCCTTTTTAACCCACCAAAAGGTAACATAATTGCTCTATAATACAATGACGGCGCTACTGATATTTGTTAGTTAAAGAAAATCCATTAAGACTAAAGAATAAAAACTTTATCTCAGAGCTATGAGATCAATTTGAATGTAATGGACTCTGTTCATGAACGGAGTCTCTGTTCATGATCAGAGTCTCTCTTCATGAATAGAGTTCCAGTCCCTCAATGTTACTTTTGCACTACATGTAAGGTTCTTTCTTCACTTGTTTTATATCCTCATTTCTACCACATCTCCTATATCACAGATATTCCCTAGTCTTGATTGATCAAATCTATGTTAGAGCAACATTTGAATCAGTATTGTTTTTCCACTAAAATAATTGCAATTGCTTAAATAATAATCATAAATATCACATAATATATATAAAAATATTTTTTAACCTATCTCTCCCCATGCAACATTAGGAGGTAATGGAAGCTACATATCTCATATGAATTATAGTACCTCCTAGGTATAATCATTTATAACCATGATCTATCGAGCCCATTTTATGAAGAACTTCTATTAAAAAGTGGAGCTTTATCAGTAATGAACATCATGTTATGTATAATTCCAATAACCTCATAGATACAATACGTGTTAGTAGGTAATAGAATTGTTTGATTAGGATAGTAACAACAGTGTCATAAGTTACTTAAACTCTATTAGGTTTGTTTTGGCTTACACCGACATAGAGACTAGTACACATCTAATACTTATAACTATTGATTTGCTTCTATTACCAATATTGGGCAGAACTAGTAGGGTATTTAATTAACACTATTAAAAGCCTAGGTATGATCAGTATTAACATATCATATCAGTTTGCTTTTATGGGATCCATACTAGTTAAGTATTGGTTGTGATTGAATATGGCGATATATGGTAAGCTAGTGTAATCATTGGGCTTTAGTATGGTAAATACTAGGCGAGCAAATATTGTGAACATAATTTTAGAGTTCTTAATTTATTATGGCTTTTATTAGGTGTTTGGCCCCAATAAGGTTGATTTTACCTATTAACTTACTGGTGGCACTATCTAGCCTTTTATCATGTGTTATATTTACAAATCCACAAAATTCAGAAGATAAAATGACAAGATGTGTAGGAAATAATATAGTAATTTACATAAAAACAATAAACCATAAACATACCTATAAACCTTATGTTCCACTACCAACCAGTGCTCTCTTTGAATTGAGAATCTAATTGATGGAAAACAATGGTCTTGAGTTTTAGAGATAATATTGTGTATTTTTTTTTAGAATTTCATGCCTTATGATTGTGCATTTTGAATTGTGAATCTAATTGATGGAAAACAATGGTCTTGAGTTTTAGCCTTGTAAAGGTGACCATTCCTGGGATTATGTTTTTCTTTGGTTGCAACATGGCAAACTCGGGGAACATAATACCATGAATCGTCATCGTTATCAGGATGAAACTCAAGACCATTGTGCAACATGGCAAATTTGGGAAACATATCAAAGTTGTGAAACATAATACCATGAATCGTAAATTTTTTATGATTCTATGGAATAATGAAAATAGTTGTAGATATAATTTATGTTTAAATTATTAAAGTATCAATTAAGATATTAATTTAAGATTTAAAGTAAAAGATAACATGTTCATCAACTCATTCTTTGACATAAAGAAATGTAACCTTCACTTAGTATTTAACTATATTGGTTCCATTCATTTTAAACATCAAAAATATTTCAAAGATTGGCACATTAATTCCTCATACATCCAACAATATTAGCAACTAGGTCCTTATTAAATAACTTAGTCTCTTTAGCAACTAGGTCTTAGAATTTGTAGAATTAACATGTAGAATTTGAACATGTAATGAGTGGATATTTGTGTAAGTGTAGACATTATATCAAATGGAAAGAGAGGAGTCTTTGAGGTGAAAGTGTATGAGGTCTTCACATTCTTCTGGAGTTGGTGTTTCAATTGATAATCGGAGGTTGTCGACTTCCCCTCAAGATTCAAGTTTATTGTATAGTTCACATTCATTTGATCATCGGCAAGGCGCTAGGGGTATAAATGATTCCCGTTTATCTTCTGTGGGAGAACGCCGATCTTGACCTTTTGTTGGTATGAACATCAATCTTTTAATACATATACACAAATTGTTTTTTTGTGTACGCAAAGTTTGTACATATTTACAGATAACTTTGATTTTATTTGAAGCAGAGCATGGTTCAGAAGATGCCCGTAATCCTACAGAGAGGGAGGAAGAGCGAGCAATGGAGATGGATGAGGGTGCAGAGCAAGGTTCCCAAGAGGCTCGTCATTCTACACATGGTGACGATGGTCGACCCAGGACGTAATATGTTGAACTAACTAAGTGTTGTACACCCATTACAACGTATCCATCTGATTTACCTGAGAAGCTTCCATGGGAAAGCGGTGATCATCAAATGACTCTTGAAAGTTGTAGATCCCATTACGAGAAGTTGGAAAAAGATTTATCTACTATGGATCTCCCTCCAAAGAGTAAACAAAGTTTGGAGATTGTTTTGGGATCATTGCAAACATTCATTGAGGCATATGAGAATCTCGGATCAACTATGAATGATTTTCTTGATTTGATTCAAAGACGAAGGGCACAAGTGATGGGTCCAGACAAGTGGGCTGTTGTGAAGAAGAAAGTGACAAAAGAACAGGCCAAATCAATGTTTAAATTCAAAGGTGGTCTAAAGCGAGAAATGTTGAAAGTGCAATATTTCAAGCACCCTGAACTTGCACATCTACTATATGATCGGTTCCTTGTAGCCTACTGTCGGATTCCATCGAATGATGAGGTTTCTCAATATTTTGCTAGATTTTTTTATGCAGAGCTTTTTTTAGGAATGAAGCTAGACTGTACTGATGTTCATTCTGAATTTTATGGAGTTGGAAATGGTCGAATATATGATCGAAAAGGTGCTCTTAGAGACCCTACAAGTCTTTGACCTCCACCCCAGATATCTCGCCCACCTGGGCTTGTGGCATTAAGACCAAAGATGGAGCCCACATCCCAACTTGGGACAGCTGCAAGGGATTTTGTTTGCGATGGTTTATCATCAGCATTAGCTGGAGTAGATGTGGGATTGGTTCAAGAGAGAGCTCGTGCCACTATTCGTCAAAAGTTTGTTTACAAAATGAATGATGAGGTAGATGGAATGAGCATTGAAAATCTTAGGGCTTATGCCAAGGTTTGTCGTGACATAGCGTGAGATGTTATATCCAATGACACTTCAAGTTTATGAGAGGTTTGTTGATTATGATATGACAATCTATTTAATCTTTTATTCATTTTGAATTGAACTTTTTGTTACATTATATGAATGATATTATGTCTTTTTTTATGTATAGTAATAAGTACATTATGTAAATGTTTATTGGTTGCAGTTTTCCAAAATGATGAATGAACATTCCTTTCGACTCTCCACTAGTGAAAATGTAGAGCATATTGGAGAGGTATATTTATTATTTACATATTTATAATTATGTTCGAACTTGATATATTATCCTTTTTTTGAATTTTAATTTAACTATGCATGTTATTGTTAATTTGACTTATCCATGCAAATTTCTTTAGATACGAACTTTTTAAATGATTTACCATCTATTGTGAGCTAATGATTTTAATTTTTTTTTTTTTTTCAGTTTTAAGTTAATTTTTTTTTTTTGCACTATGTTTTATTTATTAACACAATTTAAATTTTAGGTGGGAGATATAGGTTTTTTGTTGAATATGAATATTGGCACAGAGGTAATTTCGTTCACACTTGAATTGATTTTTGATATAAGTTTAATATTTTAATTCTTTTTTATTTCATTTAAATTTGTTCAAGTAATCTATCAGATTCATAAATTGATTTTATACATGTTGCAGCTTGGGTCTCTTCAATATTTTGGAGGCAAAGGGAAGACTCTAATTTGCACGATAGTGGTGGACATGCATTTAGAGAATTTTATGTAATTTTGTTAATAATTGAATTGTTTTTTGATATATAAGTTTAATATTTTAATTTTTTGAATTTACTTTAAAAATTTGTTTAAATAATTTATGATATTCATAATATGCTTTTATACATGTTGCAAGCTTGGTTGAGTTCAGGGGGAGGCCCTAGTGGAGGATAGTGGTGGACGTCTTCTTTTTTTGTCGATATATAGATTGTAGTTGTTTTGGACATCGAGGAGATTTATTTTTGGACTATACACATGTACATTGAACTTACATATTCTATATTTGCTTTAAACGATCTACTTTTTTTTGTTAATTATTAAGCATATTAGGTGTGATAAATGTTTAGAATATGTTTTTGCATGTTTATGAATATATGTATTATTAAATTTATGTATGTATGTAGATGTAAAGTTTATAGGAATGTTAATGATATGAATGTTAAGAATGGATGTTTGAAAGTTTTGATAGGTGTAATCTAAAGTTAAGAAATGTTAAGAAAGAATGTTATGAAATGTTGAATTTTAAAAATGAATGCTGAGAATGAATGTTATCGTAAGAATGAATGTTAGGAAAGTGTTGAATCCTAAGAATGAATGTTCAGGAAGTTTTGATAGGTGCAATCTAAAGTTAAGAATGATAAGAATGAATGTTAGGAAGCATTGAATGTTAAGAATGAATGTTATGAAGTGTTGATAGGTGTAATCTAAAGTAAGGAGTAAGGAATGTTAAGAATGAATGTTGAGGGTCAAAAATGTTTAAAATGTTAAGAATGAGTGTTAGGAAGTTTTAGGAAGTGTTGAATGTTAAAAATGTTAGGAAGTTTTAAGAATGAATGAGTTAGGATGTAAAATCTACGAGTCTAAAGTTAGGAGTAAGGAATGTTAAGATTGAATGTTAGGAAGTGTTGAATGTTAAAAATGTTAGGAAGTTTTAAGGATGAATGATTTAGGGTGTAAAATCTATGAGTCTAAAGTTAGGAGTAAGGAATGTTAAGAATGAATGCTAGGAAGTGTTGAATGTTAAAAATATTAGGAATTTTTAAGGATGAATGAGTTAGAGTGTAAAATCTATGAATCTAAAGTTAGGAGTAAGGAATGTTAAGAATTAATGTTAGGAAGTGTTGAATGAATGTTAAAAATGTTAGGAAGTCTTAAAGATGAACGAGTTTGGGTGTAAAATCTATGAGTTTGTTAGGATGAATGTTTAAAATGTTAGGAAGTTAAGGATGAATGGATGTTAGGATATAAAATCTATGAGTTTGTTAGGATGTAAAATATTTTCAGTATTGGATATGTAGATAGGAATGTTAGGAAGTTTTAATAGAAATATGAATGTTAGGAAGTTTAAGAATGTTACTAAGTCTTGATAGGTAAAATCTAATGTTTATGAATTTGCAATCCAAGTATTTATAGAAATTTTAAGAATGAATGAATATTAATAATGAATGTTAGGAAGTTTTGATAGAAATATGAATGTTAGGTTCAAAGTTTAGGAATGTTAGGAAGTTTTGATAGAAATATGAATATTAGGAGGTTTAAAAATGAATGTTAGGTTCAAATTTTGATAGGGATGTTAGGAATATGTTAAGAATGAATGTTAGAAAGTTTTGATAGGTGCAATCTAATGTTAGGAATGTTAAGAAAGAATGTTTGATATATAGAATTTTGGTTTTAACATAAATGTTGAATTTTATATAAATGATAAAGTGAAATTTGTATAACTGATTCATATTTTCAATTTTTAACTAATAATTCTTATTTTCAATGTCCAGGTACATTTTATGCAGCTGAAATTATGACAAATGGGGATTTAACGATTTTTTGTTTTTTAATCATAAGCAAATATTATAGGATTGTGAAGCTTGTGCTAAATTAGAGCAATGATTTTAGACAACAATTGATGAATTTTCATTGATTTGTTGTAAATAATCATTGCTCTAATTTAGCATGAGCTTCACAATCCTAGAATCCTTGCTTGTGATTAAAAATCAAATGATCGTTATCTCCATTTGCCATGATTTCAGTTATGTGAACTTACATAAGTGATATTTTAAAGTAAAGATTCGAAGCGGAGTGTGGGGACAGCCACATCCATTATCTCGTCCCTCAAGTGGTATAATAGACATATGGGGACCCGAATATAGTATTTTACATAGAATTAAGACGAAATTACACATTAAAGTTTTCATTACCAAATAATTTTTGCATTTATTTCAGCATACTAGAATACAATCATTTAAACTCTTATTTTAGTTCCCATTCAAGATCATAGACATAGTTGAAAAAAAAAATATTGTACACAACATTTGACATGGACATGAACAAAAACATCGATCTATTAATTTTTGATATAGTTAAAAACAATGCAATGGAATTCCATCCTCAATTATCCGTTCATGGTCATATTTGGATAGTTTCCATTTTTTATTTTTTAATTGTTTTTTCGATGGAACTTGTACCAATTTTATTCGAGATGCACATACTAAATGATTATATTGACAACATATAACATCGGGTTTATAATCCTAAAAGTAGACATAATTTTTAGTCATATGGGTCTACTGAAAAAAATAGCCCTTTAAAATGATGGATCCTCTCTTATATGTATATTCGTTATCATTGTGGTCTTCCAATAACTTCATCTTTTCTTCAGTGCATCGCATCAAATAATACTTCACATTTTTGTTGTTGTCTATAGGTGCAATCACAGTGAAAACATCCCCTGTGCAAATTACAATTGGCGTTAGGATTTTTAAATCAATTAAATTGGCTAATATGCATGTATAAGGTGATGGACAAGAATGAACAATTGACAAAACATTTGTAAGATCATTACTTTCTCTAACAAGATCTGAAATTCTATCGCCATCAGATGATATTGTTATTTCTCCTAATTCTAATTCTTCTACGCTTGCTAGTGGCATTTTTTCTTTAGGATTAATCTCTGTGTGTTTCCAATGTTTTACGTAGTTATGCGTTATGTTTTCACAAACTTCTATAGATTCAACATTTTCAGTGCAAATATGACAAAAGCATGATTGCTTTCTATTGTCAAATGCATACACATTTTGGAAGGCTTTTGTTTGAATAGAGTGAAAATCTCTAGTCCCATGTATGGTGCTAGCATCGTATGGTATTGATATATTTATATCTTGGACACCTACAAGCCAAAAAAACCTACACAAATGACAACTTTTGATATTAGTGTACATTTTTTTAAATTAACAATTAATATAAATTAAAAAAATCGTGTACATACCTGCGCACATCTTTTGATTGTTGATTATAATCATGGCTTAGATGTGATTTACACCATTGGACGACCTCTGTAGCTGAATGAAATCATGCAGAAAAATGGTTCATTTGGCATCTTCGAAGTGTTCTTTTTACGCATGCTCCTGCACCATCATGTTCACCTTTTCTATGTCCAGTTTCAAAGAAATTTCAACAATGTTTAATTTTCAATGTTTTATGAAGTCGACATAACCAATAAAATGATCGCGAAGATTTAAATTGTCCCGCACATCCATCCGACCATATCCAATGCTCATTGAATTTAACGTCACGCCCTTTTAGTGAATCATAGAAAATACTTTCAATACAATGCTGAACAAAATGTGTATCGTGTGTACGATCATTGCTGATATAAAAGTGATATTTTTTAATCACATCTCGATTGTCACATGTGCTTTCAATGCCATCAACATCCTGTTGACAATGTCTATATAAAACATGGACAAATATCGAAACTTAGTTAAAATGATAGTATTCACTTTGTATCTCTTTTTGTGAAGAAAATGTGTAGTTTTCTGCAAAATCAACCACTGATGAAATTGTTCCTGGTGGACAAATTTCATGAGAATGTTTGAATTGAAGGTCTTGCCATCATGCTCTATGTGAATGCTTGGCGTATTTATAAATTTCACTTTCAAATTTATTGAGAAAATATGTCACACATATTTTATCTTCTCGCAAATCAAATCTTTTGGAATGTGCATCACTAGAACTTGTAACATAACCAATGTATTCATATCTTCTCCAATCAATGGTTACATTTGATAGCGAGTGATCATTATCGATAGGATATTTATTGTAGAATAAGACCAGATTTCCACAATGATGACAATGTTTTCCATTGACACATTTCTTATTATAAAATACTTCATCGTAATCTCTCTCACATAGAGTTTGAGATATGAATTCACGTAGTGTAGATGGAGGTGGTGAATTTGTCTAAAGCATTTTACCAAATTCAAGAAACGTGTCGTAATATAATCGAAATTTCACATGATAATGACAACAATATGTGTCATGTATAGTAATAGGTATAACATACCATGGTTTTTGTTGCACAAATCTAGTGATTGACACATTAATTCCACGATGATCTTCCTTGAATTTATTGAACAATTGTACTTATGTCATATCCATTATATGTTTTGGACAGCTTTCATATACCCCTCGTGATACTCTTTGTTATATCACATCCCTTGAATTTGGTGAAACTCAAGAAGATGCCAACCAACATTCCCGTATAATATCTTTAACACCTGCTCCCATTCTATCTTTGTAAGGTTGTCTACAAATAATTGCCCAGCAAGCAAGTTCATCATTTTCATCTATTAACATTCTGAATTTGCTATGTTTGTATAATGTCTTTCTTGAGGTTCCAACTGTTTTTGCTAGTTGTGTTGTCAAACGTTTTTGTTTAGTATTAGCTGAAACAAGTGTTGTATGAATTGCTCTGCGTGCAACACTGATATCTTTCTTCCTGGATTTTCCAAATTTTTTTATTGTGTCACCTATATTTTCTATCACATTATGTTTCAATGTCGACTCTTTTGTCACCTTTTGAATACCCAATAATGACATAGCATCTTCTAACTTCTTGGTCACTAATAAACATCTCAAAATTTGTGCTTGCCATATTATTGAATAATTCTTTAGAACATCATCATAAAAATTTTTAGCATAATATCATGCAGCATGTATGGGTATTTTTTTGCCATATTTGTTGCAATCAACGTTTTCTAACATTTCATCATCAATGGTGAAAGTACCTATACATCAAGTTAAATTTAATTTAACATATATCCAAAAATACTATTCATTACAAAAAATGAATTTGGAAAATACATGATATATAATACCTTGTCCAATTTCTGGATTTTGAACTTGATCTTCAATATTGACTTCATCGACATTAGTATGTAAATCACTATTTACATTTTCAACAATGGTCTCTTCAACTTCAATTTGTTCTTCTTGTACTCTATTTTCAATTTCCATTTCATCAACATTATCATGTAAATCTGTATTTATATTTTCAATAATTCTCTCTTCCGGTTCTGCAACCCTGACTTTTTTGGCATTATATCTGAATTTTTGTTTTTCTCTATTAGCATCATCATCACGTTTACGATCACCCTTTTTGAACAGTTTCTCTTACTGCCCATGATTGTTTAATCTATAGATGATAAATTAAAGAATCATCACTTTATAGTAAAAAAAAAAATTTAAGATTTAAAAATAGTTACGAAATTTATAAAAACATGAGCTGAAATTTACTTCACCTTATCAAAATCTTGTAAGAGTCTTTTGAAGAAAAACTCCTTGGAATTAAATTTTCTTTGAAAAAACCCTTTGAAAATAAATCTCCTTTGAAAAAACCTTCTTGGAAAGAGGTAAGAATTCCTTGACAATAAATCACCTTTGAAAAAACCTACTGGAAAAGAATAAGAACACCTTGTAAAGAAATCTTCTTTGTAAAAACCACTGGAAAAAAAACTTCTTTGAAAAAATACCTAGGAAAAAACCTTCTTTGAAAAAACCACTCAGAAAACTACTTTGGAAAAAAACTTCTTTGTAAAAATATCTTGGAAAAGACTCTTGTAAAGAAATAACTCCCTTGAAAAAATACTTTGGGAAAACAACTATTTGAAAAAAATCATTTCAAAGAAATAAGAAGGAAAAATACTTCTTCTTTGCAAAAATACCTTGAAATAAAAACTTCTTTGCAAAAATACATAGGAAAAAAACTCTTTAAATGCATCCCTTGGGAAGAAATCTTCTTTGAAAATGCCACTTGGAGAAATAATTTGTAAAAAAAACTCATTTCCAAAAAATATCTAGGAAAAAAGTACTTTGAAAAAACCCCTTGCAAAGAAATAACTTCTTTGCGAAAATACATTGGGAAAAAACTATTTGCAAAGAAATAAGAAGTGCAAAAATTTCTTGGAAAAAAACTCTTTGCAAAATACCTTAGCAAAACAACTCTTTGAAAAAACCCCTTTCAAATAAATAAGAATTGCAAAAATAACTTGGAAAAAAACTCTTTGCAAATTACCTTAGCAAAACAACTCTTTCAAAAAACCCCTTTCAAAGAAATAAGAAGGAAAAATACAACACATTTGCAAAATACTTTGGAATAAAAACTCTTTAAATACAATCCTTGGAAAAAACCTCATTGGAAAGAAACCTTCTTTGCAAAAACCATTTCGAAAAATGCTTTGTAAAAAAAACTTATTTGCATACAACTCTTGTAAGAACCTCGTTGGAAAGATACTATGTGAAAAAAAACTCCTTTACAAAAGTATTTAGGAAAAAAAACACTTTGAAAAAACACCTTGCAAAGAAATAACTTCTTTGCAAAAATGCGTTACAAAAAATCGCCTTCAATGTGCCATTTGGAAAAAGAAAAGAAGGAACATACCTTGTAAAAAAAAATCCTTCAATAAATGTGCTCTTTAGAAAAAAATAAGAAGAAATATACCTTGTAAAAAATCTCCTTTCGCAAAGAAATCTCCTTAGAAAAATCCCTTCAAAAATATTTTGACCAGAAATATGTGAAGATAAAATGTACGAAATTAATGAATCAATTTAGGTTTATTTATACAGGTATAGACAACGTATTTTTTTTTTCTCGGGCGATGAATTTTTTTTTCGTTTGGTTATTCGGCCAAACAACCTTCGCTATAAATGACGGTGCCGTTACGGAAAACTATTATTCGGTCGAATAACCTCTAAGACCTGAACAATCGATGATCCTACATAGTTTTCAGGTTTTTCCATTTTCGGAAGGTAGAAACAACCTCTTGGACTACAAAATGACTTTCAGACTTGATACCATTAGATTCATCATTGAAACTAGCTTTCGTGGGTATAGATTTTGTTGTGTATAGGTAAGATCTGATATTTTAAAAAAAAAAATTCGTAACATTTGACGAGTTTGGATTTATCTCTTTTGAAAAAGCAGTGAAATGAAAAATCCATAACTTTAAAAATACACAACCAAAAAAATTGAAAAAAACATGTTGCACTTAATTGGAGTGTCTAATTCAAAAGAGTGTTCGTAGATTTTTTAGTTTTAGAGTCAATTGAGAGAAACGTGGTGCAACAAAAAACATGTTGAAAATTGACTTGGTTTCCCCATTGAACGAATTCAAAAAAAATACTAAGTAGTATATAGATCCATTGGTTACAAATTTATAGTTATGCACTAGTACATTGTGTGTAGATTGTTGTAGCATATTTTGTTTTTGAAAAAACCAAGTTTAACAATGATTTTATGGGTGCAACAAAACATGACTATTTTGTAGTCCTTTCATTTTATAAGAACACATTGTTAAACATTTGTGAAATCGACATATCAAATATCAATAAACAAAATTGAAAAAATTATGAGTAGAAAGTTAACATAATTCTCTAAAAGTTTTCTTTTTACTTGCAAAGTGAAATTCTAAACAAAAATATCACTTTTGTTCACCCAAAGTTGAAAAACATAAAAAAATCAGATTTATTTTCTCACAAGACCCCCAAAATAGACACCCATCTTCATGGATTCACCAACAGTTGTCATTAAATATATCTTCCCCATAATAAATAAATAGTATTTATATTGTTCAGAATTTTTTTTAATTTTTGTGAAATTTGGGAATGTTAGACTAGTACAAAAATTAAAAAAAAAAATAGAAACAACTACACAATTTTCTAAAAGTAAAATTTATATATTATGAAAGCTTATTCCATTTCCTATATTTTGTCTTCCATTTTTTTCTCATATTTATGTGGCAACTAAAGTGTCTTTAAAGGAATTCATGGTTATGCATTAGCCAAATATAATGTTTTTGCAGTAGTTTGATTGTATGTTGTAATTCCATGTTAATCATTTCACTAGGTTTTGTATGTCTTATATGTTTAAATATATTTTTCTGTCGAATGTAGTCATCAAGCATAATATCTTTCTTATTAATAAAAAGTAAGAACAGCAGTCGATTTAGCATTAAATGCCTCTGTTCCATAAAATTCATCAATATGATCATTGCTTAATGGTTCAAAACATAGAAAACTGCATTTTTTTCATTCCAACCAGTGCAGATGATCGTGAATGGAGAATCTATCGATATTTGTCATTATCTCTATTTGTTTGAATGCTGGTTGGACGGTTAACTATTCGTTCTCCCTAATTTTATTATGTTAATTACGTCGATAGGCGTATTCTTTCAACTTTTGAGGGTGGGTCGGGGGTGGGTGATTTATTGTATTTTTAATATTCAATGGTTAGATTTTAATGATAGAAGAATATGCTTCGTCTGGTGCATTGATGAAGCACTCAGATTTGCTATGTTAACTCATGCGCATCTTTAAATTCAAACGACGCATACTGTTTGAAATAATTTATTAAAATATTTACAAATGCCAAGTGCCGCTAGAATTAGACCGTCCCTCACCTCCACTCCACCACACTCCTGTACGCGTTGTACGCCCGCCACTTCCCACTGCTGGAATTAAATCGTCCTTCACCTCCACTCCGCGCTGTACACTCGCTCAACACCCCAATTGTAACGCTCAAATGGAAATAATGTGCTATTATATTTCCTGCAGCACCGCAGACTCAGTCACCCTAGACGATCATGCAGAAGAGAAAGCATGCAGAAGAAGAGCGAGCGTGCATCTTAAACAACAGCCACCAGTAGAATATCAGGTAAATCCTATCTCTGTGTATTTTGTTTAGGCCTATATATAATACTCTGTATCAAATCTCTATTTGAAAATTTATGGACAGCCCAGGCGAATAAATGAAATCAGCCTCCATAGATCCTTTTGTGTTAAATCTATGTTTGTAAACCTGGATAGTCAAGTGTTATAGCCTCAATTACACATTTCAGGTTATCGGGTAAATCCTATCTCTGTATATTTAGTTTAGGCCTCTATATAATACTCTGTATCAAATCTCTATTTGAAAATTTATGGACATCCCAGGAGCATAAATGAAATCAGCCTCCATGGATCCTTTTGTGTTAAATCTATGTTTGTAAACCTGGACAGTCAAGTGTTATAGCCTGAAGTGGACTTCTACATCTTTTCTTTATCTCCATATTTGCGCTGATGTTTTTCTAATTATTTTATTTCAAATCTTTTATTTCTGATCTTTTCCATCGGGAAAGCGTAGACCTTGCGTTAGGAATAATCTGAAGAAACTGGATGTTGCATCTCTATTTACTTAAAAGTCTGGTTTGAATGGGGAAACCTTGTTCCATTACCAAGCCAAAATATTATACTATGCATCTAATTCTTCTACAATTCTTCAATAATTCTTCAACAATTCAAGGATCGAAGGTTGACTCTGTATATTAATTACAGTGTTCAATCATCATACACAGATCGACTTCTTGACACTATTCTCTTGTGTTTAGAATCAATGCTCAGGATTGACTCTGTACTTAAAATAGAGAGCTCAATCATGATACGCAAATCGATTCGAAAGGTTTCCTTCTCATGATTAAATCTCAATGCTCGAATCTACTTCCTACCTCGAATTTCTGAAATCAATGTTAATCTTCAGATTGTATCTGTATCATTTAGTTTCAGAAACAATATTAAAATCAGATCTTGTTACTCTCATATGGTTGTCATATGGTTCCTGAATCAATTTTGAAATCGGGATCGTGTTAGTTCCATATAGCTTCAGATATCAATGTTAAATTTGGACCGTATTACTGTCATTTAGTTTCAGAAATCGATTTTAACCTAGAATTCAAACCCCTATCTTATAGTTTCAGGAATCGATTTATTTTTTCATCATACTCAGTTAGTGCTACTGTTTTATGGTTACAAAAATCTATTTTATTATCTAGATCGTATTGCGGTCGTATAGTTTCAGGGGTTATTTTTTTAAATGAACCGATTGACTACCGCCATTCGAAATTCAGTGATCCATTGTTATTGGATCGCCTCCCTATTATTCTAATGAATATCAGTTTATGCGCCAATCTAAAGATTTCATTTCTGTTAACGTCACATCCCTGCCAACGCCCAGATCTGAGATAGACGGACATGTAGTGTACCTCAATAAACACCTTGGTATTAGTTTGTTGATATCTCTATCACTCTGTTAAACCCCGTTGTTTTAGAACGCCCCACGTTGCCTCATTTCAATCCCGACCTAAATGATATGAGTAATCTAAGTAAACTTTGGATTCCACGACTTCCCAACTCAGAAACCGTTGGGACATTTGTCATTAGGCCGAGGAGGTGGTCAGCGTATCACTGTTCCTTACTTCTAGTCTGCTTTATCTCTTTGACATGTCGGAGGTTGCGATTATCCAGCGAAGGAATTGAACGAAACATTCCCAATCAATTGATTTTTTGTTGAATTAATTTTGGGCCGGAACCCCATGAAGGCGTTGAATGCCGAGTGGGTTCTTTTTATGATGAATGCGTTTGCAAGGATCGATTTTCTTTATGAAGTTTCTCTCTGCGTTGATCTCTGTAAATCATTTTCTTTGTTCCAGCTTCAGAAATTCATTGCTGTGTTGTAACTCTTTTTAAATGTATGCCTCCTGGAATTTGCCGAAATGTCTGTTACATTATTTTAATTCTTTTTACATTAAAGTTATGTTTGTTGAGAAAACAAAAATGGAATCAGTTAGTAACATTACTTTAAATGAGCCTTAAATTTTTATTACCTGCATATATGTATAGTGAAGCTCCCACGCCAATAGCTGGCCATACAATCATTTTGCAACTGTAAAAGAACTTCTAGATTTTTTTATTAGCATTTAGCCCACGGTTGAAATGAAGGAACATTTGGGCTAGGCGCCATTTTGAATAGGTTTCAAATTTGAAATCTTGTAGATATATATGTATAAAGTTAAGGCTTCCACAACCCACTGCTAGCTTAATCTCTTGTAATGTAATTACATTTTTTTTTTTTTATCTCCTTATATTTGCAATTGCTGCTTAGTTAAAAAGAAATGGAATCGATTCTTTAAGTTTATTTTTAATAAAATTTAATTTGAATGCTGTGGAATAGATTGTTTCAGTTTATTTTATTTTAATAAACTTTAATTTGAATGCTGTATAATTGTTAATTGATGTTTGCATGGCTCGGATACTGCCAGGGTTTATATAAACCTTGATGGACATTATGTTGTTCTACTGTAGGTTATGTTATTTTTCTTTTATTGTCTTCACAAAACTGCGTACCCTGTCCAAACCGTGCGCTACTGATGGGTCATTTACTGTTTGGAAGTTGTGTTTCGGTTGAATGTTTTTCTTAATCTCTTTTTCCTATGGATCACAGTCACCAACATTGGATTCCAGTGTTTGGGTTTCTCTATTACAAAGATCTCGGTGTATGGAGACTATCTCGATTCCAAAACTTGTGTCTAGATTTCGTTTGGAACGATTCTTGTTCAAGACTAGGTTTTGAGGTAGTTCGTCCTGCTTGCAAACCCAACGTCTTTTTGGTTGAAGTGAAGTAGTTTAAAACTGTTGGCTGCTAGTGTCCATCGACTGCGCCATGTTGGCTTCTATCTCTGCACTGTGTTCAACATAGCAGATTGAAGAAGGTTCCATCCCCATAGTCAAGATAAATTTGGTCAAACAAAGCATTTACCTCCTTGAGACACATATATGTAAAGAATTGTGATTCTTGATAACTCTATTTGTACGCCTATAGAACATTCTCAGAAAAAAAAATGTAGATTAGGTTTAAGTTTCCACTAAATGTAATATCCCTCCTTTATGCTCTCATATTGTAAATAAAATTGATTAATGGTTTCTCATGAGGAGCTCAAGGCCAAGGCCCCACTAGTGAAAACCTTGCAAGTTATGTGGTTAATATCCAAAGTCGTAATTGTAAACCTAGGAGACTAAGGACAGTGACGCAATTAAACTACGGCAACTGAATCCACTAGGGGGAGAGGGAAAATGACTAAGGATCCTCGAGTTAAGTAGCGGGGAATTTTGGTGCCTTGGGAATCGGAAGGAAGATGAACACCAGAAACTCACTTGATTAAATTAATTAGTATTCGAAGCTATAATTAATCCTAAGTAAACGATTGGCCTTAGATATGTCTTTTGGCCGACAAATAAAATAACCTATAATTTAACACAAACTTAAGAGAGAAGCTAAGGGTAGTATTAACTTAATATGTATACAATGGCTAGTTGGG
This sequence comes from Larix kaempferi, assembly GCA_027924585.1. Classification (NCBI taxonomy): domain Eukaryota; kingdom Viridiplantae; phylum Streptophyta; class Pinopsida; order Pinales; family Pinaceae; genus Larix; species Larix kaempferi. The sequence continues at coordinate 1,240,927 of BSBM01001169.1, forward strand.
CCATTCACTTATTGCAAGGGACAATAAAACCCCTATACTTATATAAACCATAGAAGTATTATGAGGGTCGATAATAATAATATCTTGGTGAATGATATGTTTAATAAAAAAATTGGTGTTATTGATTAAAATCTAAATCGCAAAGAGGAGAGAGAGATACCTTAGATATCTCTACTCAATTATAATTGTGAAAATATACTCTACAAATACTTAAAGTGTCCTAAACATTAAAAGATGTCAAAGAGGAAAAAGGTACAATAAGTATATATACCTTACATATAGACATAAAAGAAAGGATACATTTCAATTATTGGGGAGTGAGTTACTTATATTACACATATATACTTGGTGCCTTCCTAAAGAACGAAAGATTCACTAATAGAAGATAACAATAGAAAATACTGGTATTTATAAAGAGGATTAGAAAAGCATTTAAAAAGGAGATTGCGGTTATTATAAAAATGGAGCAACCTCCATCTCGGGATTTCCTTTTCATGTCTACTAATCGTTTATTGTTAGTTTAGAGGGGACACGATTCTTTAGTGTGGATTGCAAAGATCAGCTGATCTGCCACTTGTTCTTTGTAGGAAAAGGAGTGTAATAGTGGGCAGTTAGTAAACTCGCCTTGAAGTTTAAAATACGGGGTATTCCTTCTACTTAGTGGTTCGACCGAGAGTGAAGATGGGACCGGAGAAAGGGGATCGAATCCCTTGATTTGGGGATTGATTTTGGGCGGCCTCTCTCGAGTGAAGAAGGGAGCCGAGTCCATTAACCTGGATTCTTTTTCTACTTATATATATTGGTAATGGGAAATTGTGGGGGGAACGAAAGAAGAGGGAGGATCGAGCGTGTTAAGGACTGCATTTCGTTTTCACTTGGGAATAACGATTGGGAAAAAGGGGGCGATTAGCATTCTAGAGGGAGGAAGGTGGAACGCTCACGGTGATGGTCGATCTCTACTTCGTTGATGGCTGCTCCAGCTTCCAGGTTTGAGTAACCTGCGTGGTATTTTTCTCACCATGCCTTTCCATCTGTGTTATAGTTTTTGTTTATTTATCAGAACTGCAATGATCTATGCTTACATTCTGATCGACCCATGTAAAAACCTGGGTTCGTTTATTGATGACGAGTGCTGGGAGATCGGCTGGGCAATCTTGGATCGACCCATGCTATTTATTTTCTATGGGGTTTTAATGTGTTGGTTAAATGATGGTGAACTGTGCGTTTTCCGTACAGGGTTGCGCCCTTAGATAATACAGTTATGATATTAGACAGGTTCAATGTTGCGCCTTCCTACGGTTGAACTCTGTACTTGTATAGATCTCAGACAGAGTTCACTAAGGAGCCTCCCTACATTTTTGAGTAGAGACATTGTTTTCGTTCTGTTGTGGAATGAATTTGTTAGTAGGACGCCAGGGACAGAGCATAGCTCTCGAGGCTTGACCTTTTCGAAGTAGATCGAGTTTCCAATTTTTATACTCTGTTATATTCCTGAATTGAGTAGATACATTGTTTCGTTTTAACCACGAATAAGGCAGTGCTTAGCAATCGCTCATCTGGATCGCTACGCACTTATTTTAACCTCAGTAATAATATTATCAATATGCTCAAATCAAGTTTAGCAGAACCGTGGCTTAGACTTAGAATCAGTAATGATAAATAATCATTGCGATATCCATTATGTGATTTATTTGATAATTTTGGTAGAGGATCTTCGTAGGTTGTTCGGATGCCACATTTAATGTTATATCTTAATAATATATGCTAAAATGCCTCATCAGTTATTCGATCTCTGTATGAATATGTGATGTCAGTTTTACTTACCATTGTGCTAAGTGGATGCACACGGATCGCGCAAACATTTGGAAATTAGGTTGTTTATTGTCCATACTCTGTATTTAAAAAACATATGCGATCACTGTGCCCTTGGATTTGGGTGAAATTCTGTATGTGGAAGAATTGAATTACTGTTTTGTAGAACGGTCTACAGTTTGGTTATATATATACAGATGATATGTTCTGTTCCTTTTAAAGAGACTCTCGATGAGTTAAGCAGCGCGAAAGCAATGTAGCCCTGGTTGCAAGATGTAAACCTGTGAGTTTACTGATTAATAAAATGACATCCTTGTGGACGTAACCCTGGAGATGGGTGAACCACCTAAATGGTCCCTCGCGTATGTACGATTTTCGTGTGGTTCATTCTTATTATTTGTGAGTCTAAATTGGTTTGGAATTATGAATGTTTTCATTATGGTTGGTTAAATGTCTAATTCAAAGTAAGACTTGCATTTTTGTAGAATGTTGTAATTATAAGAAAGACGTTATCTTGTTTCATTTCCTATAAATGACAGACATCTGGAGGTGATGTTACATATGTAATTTGTTTATAAATAATTGTGATAATTACATTACTTAGTTGTGAAGTTGTTTAACCTCTAAAGGAGGAAATTTATATTTATTTCACAATAAAATTTTATAGAGATGTTACAAGATATAGGTATAGACATATATAATTTCTTGGGTAAAGCGATATGATAAGGAGCAGATGATCAGTATGAAAAGAGTTCGCAAAGTTCCTCTTAAGTTACTGAACCGACACATGGGTATGTTATGTTATTTTGTTTCGTTCTTTGATAATAACCAGTATCAAGAAAGTGTATTACAAACAATTGAGGTTCTTTATGTTATGAAAATTTGATTTGGTTAATGGCTATAGGAGCAAAGAAAAATGTTTATTTTTATTTTCCTAAAAATAACACTAACAAATTCATGGAGATGTCACATATGGTATCAGAGCGACAGGTTACAAACACTTGGACATATTTGGGCTCAACCAGAGGAAGCAAGATGTGTTGGGCAAACTAGCAAGGGAACCAACTATTGAAGAGCCAACCAAGAATTTCATTCCCAAGAAAACGACACCAGGAGGAGGAGATTGTGGGAGATGGGCTCGGCGTTCATAAGAAAGGGAGGATTGATGGGAACCAAGATCACGCAATCTTCACTTTCCAATAAGTTTTAGTAACAAAAATTTCTGAAGGGGGATCTCTGCGTCAACAGGTAAACTCGAGCCCAAATCAAAGGTTGTATATGCGGCTTTGAAGCTTGCATTCGGGAAATCTGGGTTATATTCTATATAAAGTCTGTTCTGACTTTGGATCAGCGGTAATACCTCCTTTACCCTATCGAACTCTGTAGGTAGACAGAGTGTTATACTTTGTGTAATCACATCGGAATATTTTTATCTTGGTGTAGTTAAGGTTTTTACAAGTTGCAGTTATTTTCATGGAAAATTGAAGACCTGTATAAAGTTTTTGTTTTGGACGCGTTTAGGACTCCATAGTTGAATCCATATTCGGGAGAGAAGGTATTTTTATCTTGAGAAGGTATTTTTATCTTGATTATATGCGGAGACAGTAGTTAGTGTCCAGTCTTCTGTAGGTAGACGGAGTGTTATTTGTGCCTTGTGCGAATACATCTGCCCTAGTTATCTTGATCTCTGCGTGGACGGGAAGTCTCACTGTATCTCTGTGTCGACAGAGATAGCGCACAACTGCTTGAAATCTTTGTGTAAACAGAGATCGTATTTTTCATTTAAAATAAATCCTGTTTTTATTTGGTTTAAGCTTGATACTCTGTATGATCAGACTCCTGATAAAGGCTTAGTTTATATATTTTATTTAGATCAGTGAGATCTGGGTGGAACACTATTGTTAGCAGCGTTAGTCCTGGTTAAAGTTGAGTTATTTTTATTCTTTAAACCAGACTTTATAGAATAAGAATGTTATGACTGTATATTGGTTTATTAGAATCTTGACCATAGTGACCTATGTCTGGATTTCGACCCATACCTCTGTCTAGGATGCGATCCATGCTTTGACAGATTTGTACATTCTCATAACTCAAGCTCTAGAGTGACCAAATCAGTCCTTTAGGGACCTCTATCTAACTCGATTTCTGCAGTGTCAGATCCTTTCTTTAAACTACCTCTATCTTAGTTAGATAATGGTCTTAGGTCTAAAATCTTTTATGGGAGAATTGATAGAGTTTTCCACTGCGCTTATGTGTAAATATTATACTGTATGATCCTGATCTTGGACAGAGATGCAGTGCGATGTGCTGGGGTTTAGCTCAAACTCTGTACCTTCACATTTTTTTTCCGACCAAGAAAATAGGTTATCGCTACTGTGGATGTCCAGATCTTTGGATATAAATGTTGGACAGATTTTCCTGTTCTAGAAAATAGGTTATGCATACAGGGTTGCTGTCGATCCCTGGCAGCACATAGTAACATATATATACATTATATCTATCCGAAAGTTGTCTGTGGATACTTTGATCACTGGCAGAACTCTGACGTAGATATTAAAAATATTTGATCAGAGATAGGGTTGTGTTCGATGACCTCTACATACTTAGATCAGAGATCTAACTAAACACTTATTTAGTTTCAGTTGTTATAAATGTATACTTAGATGCTGACCTCACCTTTTTAGTGACTACGTAAGTGTTTTGGAAAGGAATCCCTGAAAGTTTTCTGTTAGTATATAATTATATATAGAAAAAATTATATTTGCTTATATAATTATATTTGTTGGATCATGTAACTCTGTTCTCGAAATAATTTTGTTGGTTAACTTTAGTTGAATAATAACCTAAAGGAGGAATTTGATAAAAATGAAGGTCATCGTTATATATAAATATATATATATACATAATTGGTAACCTTAATGAGCAGTTACTACAAGATGGAAAGGTATACGAGAACAAGAGAGTATTTTCTACCTTAGTTATCATCAGATTGGAACTGTAATAGATCCTTGTAGAAATTCTGTTATAGTTTGGAAAGTACCTTGTACATGTGAAGCTTTGTGAAAAGAAAGGAAATTTTAAGATGTAACCCCTTCGAGAATGAGAATGATAATATAAGATGTTATATATATACATATATAATTGGTAACCTTAATGCAATTACTACAAGATGGAAAGGTATCCGAGAACAAGAGAGTTTTTTTTCTACCTTAGTTATCATCAGATTGGAACTAGTAATAGATCCTTGTAGAAATTTCTGTTATAGTCTGGAAAGTACCTTGTACAGGTGAAGTTTTGTGAAAAGAAAGGAAATTTTAAGATGTAAATCCTTTGAGAATGATAATATAAGATCTGATATCTTTCGTGGATGTAGCTTATAGTTTGGTTGAATCACGTTAAAAATTGTTTTTTTTTTTGATGTGTTTCTTAGATGTATGGATGATAGTATTGTTGTATAGTGGGTGTGTACTAACATTGCAGGATTTCGCTCAAAATGGAAAGTGATTATCCGCTGGGTTAAATAGTTGAGTTAACCACTGAGGAGTAAGTGATGATTCACTTTGTACCTCTTATTATATTAGTCATATTTCGAGTTTTAAATAACCATGGATTAACAATGGATTATGTTATGTAGGTACTACCCTTTCGAGATGTTATCATAATTATGACCGATGCCACGAACTAGGCGGAACGTTGATTATAAGTCCAGTTGTGCAGTCAAGTTAAGCAAAACCAAAAAATTTGCTCAGGAGTGAGTGATTTACATACAGCATGGCACAAACCTTGACTGGTGAGAAATGTGCGATATTTATCATGAATTATAAGCAAATAATTAAATTACATAATCTGTTGCAAGAAATAATAAATGAACGTTATCAAAATAAAATTTCCTGGACTCAAGCGAGAAGGCTTGAGGGGAATTTAGTAAGAGTGCATTAATGGCACTGAAACACTCCCTAGAAATGAGGGAGTTGACAACCGCCAGGATTCTCGGAAGAATCGACAGGTTGTAAAGACCTAGGCAAACTATAACATAATGCATATGCGGGAGGTAGGATGCTGCTTAGTATGCATGAGAGACAGTATTGCTGCGTGAGCACTACGGTGTTAGGCAAGAGTCTCCGAAAGAATCGCTGTGTGAGCACTGAGGTGTTAGGCGAGAATTTCCGAAGGGATTGCTCGGTAAGCACTAGGGTGCTAGGCAATAATTCCCTGGATTAAGTGAATGATGTGTTTTAATTAATTAACAATCTACATTCTTGGAAGCACTGGAATTATGTGTGCTTGTGGTGATAAATCACCAAAACTAACGCTAAAGATACTCCATGGATTACAAACGATATGGGGCGCATTGTTTATGCTTCTAAGTTGATCATGGGGTTAATGATGTGTTTTTACTAAACAATACCTTTCCAATTTTGAAGTTGAAAATGCAGGTTACGAGCAATACTAACGTACAGAAATCATGAAAGTTCAAAGAAAATAAAAAACCAGATGATGAAGCAAGAAAATGATGATTCTAGAAAAGAAGACTAATTGCAGAAAGTATGAACACCGAGGACGGTGTTAATTTAAGGGGAGGAGGATGTAATATCCCTCCTTTATGCTCTCATATTGTAAATAAAATTGATTAATGGTTTCTCATGAGGAGCTCAAGGCCAAGGCCCCACTAGTGAAAACCTTGCAAGTTATGTGGTTAATATCCAAAGTCGTAATTGTAAACCTAGGAGACTAAGGACAGTGACGCAATTAAACTACGGCAACTGAATCCACTAGGGGGAGAGGGAAAATGACTAAGGATCCTCGAGTTAAGTAGCGGGGAATTTTGGTGCCTTGGGAATCGGAAGGAAGATGAACACCAGAAACTCACTTGATTAAATTAATTAGTATTCGAAGCTATAATTAATCCTAAGTAAACGATTGGCCTTAGATATGTCTTTTGGCCGACAAATAAAATAACCTATAATTTAACACAAACTTAAGAGAGAAGCTAAGGGTAGTATTAACTTAATATGTATACAATGGCTAGTTGGGCCATTCACTTATTGCAAGGGACAATAAAACCCCTATACTTATATAAACCATAGAAGTATTATGAGGGTCGATAATAATAATATCTTGGTGAATGATATGTTTAATAAAAAAATTGGTGTTATTGATTAAAATCTAAATCGCAAAGAGGAGAGAGAGATACCTTAGATATCTCTACTCAATTATAATTGTGAAAATATACTCTACAAATACTTAAAGTGTCCTAAACATTAAAAGATGTCAAAGAGGAAAAAGGTACAATAAGTATATATACCTTACATATAGACATAAAAGAAAGGATACATTTCAATTATTGGGGAGTGAGTTACTTATATTACACATATATACTTGGTGCCTTCCTAAAGAACGAAAGATTCACTAATAGAAGATAACAATAGAAAATACTGGTATTTATAAAGAGGATTAGAAAAGCATTTAAAAAGGAGAATGCGGTTATTATAAAAATGGAGCAACCTCCATCTCGGGATTTCCTTTTCAAGTCTACTAATCGTTTATTGTTAGTTTAGAGGGGACACGATTCTTTAGTGTGGATTGCAAAGATCAGCTGATCTGCCACTTGTTCTTTGTAGGAAAAGGAGTGTAATAGTGGGCAGTTAGTAAACTCGCCTTGAAGTTTAAAATACGGGGTATTCCTTCTACTTAGTGGTTCGACCGAGGGTGAAGATGGGACCGGAGAAAGGGGATCGAATCCCTTGATTTGGGGATTGATTTTGGGCGGCCTCTCTCGAGTGAAGAAGGGAGCCGAGTCCATTAACCTGGATTCTTTTTCTACTTATATATATTGGTAATGGGAAAGTGTGGGGGGAACGAAAGAAGAGGGAGGATCGAGCGAGTTAAGGACTGCATTTCTTTTTCACTTGGGAATAACGATTGGGAAAAAGGGGGCGATTAGCATTCTAGAGGGAGGAAGGTGGAACGCTCACGGTGATGGTCGATCTCTACTTCGTTGATGGCTGCTCCAGCTTCGAGGTTTGAGTAACCTGCGTGGTATTTTTCTCACCATGCCTTTCCATCTGTGTTATAGTTTTTGTTTATTTATTAGAACTGCAATGATCTATGCTTACATTCTGATCGACCCATGTAAAAACCTGGGTTCGTTTATTGATGACGAGTGCTGGGAGATCGGCTGGGAAATCTTGGATCGACCCATGCTATTTATTTTCTATGGGGTTTTAATGTGTTGGTTAAATGATGGTGAACTGTGTGTTTTCCGTACAGGGTTGCGCCCTTCGATAATACAGTTATGCTATTAGACAGGTTCAATGTTGCGCCTTCCTACGGTTGAACTCTGTACTTGTATAGATCTCAGACAGAGTTCACTAAGGAGCCTCCCTACATTTTTGAGTAGAGACATTGTTTTCGTTCTGTTGTGGAATGAATTTGTTAGTAGGACGCCAGGGACAGAGCATAGCTCTCGAGGCTTGACCTTTTCGAAGTAGATCGAGTTTCCAATTTTTATACTCTGTTATATTCCTGAATTGAGTAGAGACATTGTTTCGTTTTAACCACGAATAAGGCAGTGCTTAGCAATCGCTCATCTGGATTGCTACGCACTTATTTTAACCTCAGTAATAATATTATCAATATGCTCAAATCAAGTTTAGCAGAACCGTGGCTTAGACTTAGAATCAGTAATGATAAATAATCATTGCGATATCCATTATGTGATTTATTTGATAATTTTGGTAGAGGATCTTCGTAGGTTGTTCGGATGCCACATTTAATGTTATATCTTAATAATCTATGCTAAAATGCCTCATCAGTTATTCGATCTCTGTATGAATATGTGATGTCAGTTTTACTTACCATTGTGCTAAGTGGATGCACACGGATCACGCAAACATTTGGAAATTAGGCTGTTTATTGTCCATACTCTGTATTTAAAAAACATATGCGATCACTGTGCCCTTGGATTTGGGTGAAATTCTGTATGTGGAAGAATTGAATTACTGTTTTGTAGAATGGTCTACAGTTTGGTTATATATATACAGATGATATGTTCTGTTCCTTTTAAAGAGACTCTCGATGAGTTAAGCAGCGCAAAAGCAATGTAGCCCTGGTTGCAAGATGTAAACCTGTGAGTTTACTGATTAATAAAATGACATCCTTGTGGACGTAGCCCTGGAGATGGGTGAACCACCTAAATGGTCCCTCGCGTATGTATGATTTTCGTGTGGTTCATTCTTATTATTTGTGAGTCTAAATTGGTTTGGAATTATGAATGTTTTCATTATGGTTGGTTAAATGTCTAATTCAAAGTAAAACCTGCATTTTTGTAGAATGTTGTAATTATAAGAAAGACGTTATCTTGTTTCATTTCCTATAAATGACAGACATCTGGAGGTGATGTTACATATGTAATTTGTTTATAAATAATTGTGATAATTACATTACTTAGTTGTGAAGTTGTTTAACCTCTAAAGGAGGAAATTTATATTTATTTTACAATAAAATTTTATAGAGATGTTACAAGATATAGGTATAGACATATATAATTTCTTGGGTAAAGCGATATGATAAGGAGCAGATGATCAGTATGAAAAGAGTTCGCAAAGTTCCTCTTAAGTTACTGAACCGACACATGGGTATGTTATGTTATTTTGTTTCGTTCTTTGATAATAACCAGTATCAAGAAAGTGTATTACAAACAATTGAGGTTCTTTATGTTATGAAAATTTGATTTGGTTAATGGCTATAGGAGCAAAGAAAAATGTTTATTTTTATTTTCCTAAAAATAACACTAACAAATTCATGGAGATGTCACACTAAACAACTTAACCCAATTATATATATGTTGGCAGATTCTGGATATTGGTAGATTGGCCATACAGGGAGATTGGGTACATTGCTCTTCAAAAAGAGCTTTGGGCAGATTTGGTAGATTACTCTTCAAGAAGAGCTTTTCTTTCAAGGTAATGTTCATATCAAGATTTTTTGAATAGTTTTATACATTGCCATATTGATTTCTTTTGATGTTTAGAATTATGATTCTTAATAAGTCTATTTCTATGCCTCTAGAACATTCTCAAAAACAAAATGTAGATTAGGTTTAAGTTTCCACTAAACAATTTAACTGAATTATATATATATATATATATATATATATTGGGTAGGGACATTGGGCAGATTGTGTAGATTAACATTAGGTTTACATTAGGTGATAGCATTTACCTCCTTGAAACACATATATGTAAAGAATTGTAATTACTTTAAGTTTCCACTAAACAATTTAACCCAATTCTATATATGTTGGCAGATTCAAGATATTTCCCGATTGGAGATTAGGTACATTACTCTTCAAGAAAAGCTTTTATTTCAAGAAGAGATTTGGGCATATTTGGTAGATTACTCTTCGAGAAGAGCTTTTATTTCAAGGTAATGTTCATATCAAGATTTTTTGAATAGTTTTATACATTCCGATATTGATTGCTTTTGATGTTTAGAATTATGATTCTTAATAAGCCTATTTCTATGCCTCTAAAACATTCTCAAAAACAAAATGTAGATTAGGTTTAAGTTTCCACTAAACAATTTAACTGAATTATATATATATTGGGCAGGGACACTCGGTAGATTACTCTTCAAGAAGAGCTTTTGTTTCAAGTTAATGTTCATATCAAGATTTTTTGAATAGTTAAATATAGCTTTGTATAGTGGCATATTGATTGGTTTTATAGATTTATACATTGCCATATTGATTGGTTTTATAGTTTTATACATTGCCATATTGATTGGTTTTATAATTCTATTGATTTATACATTGTTGTATTGATTGGTTTTATAGTTTTATACATTGTTTAAGCATTAGATTTAGACAAGTTAAGATTACCATTAATATTAGATTTACATGAACTTTAGGTTATAGGTATTAGCTTAATATTAATATTAAAAATTAAGTTAATATTGATATTAGGTTATGTTTGGTTAATATTAATATTCAGACTAGGTTGATGTACAATATTAAAATTAATATTACATGTAAACAATGGTACCTTACATTAATACTAAAAATTAGGTTGAACATTAATAATAAAGATTTATACTAAATACTAATACCTCAAACTCAAATTAGTACTAAACATTAACACCTTAAATTATAAACATTGCTGTATTGATTGGTTTTATAGTTTTATACATTGTTTAAACATTAGATTTAGACAAGTTAAGATTATAATTAATATTAATATTAGGTTATATTTGGTTAATATTAATATTTACATTAGGTTGATGTACAATATTAATATTAATATTTACATTTAAACATTTAGATTGAACATTAATACTAAAAATTAGGTTGAACATTAATAATAAAGATTTATACTAAATACTAATACCTCAAACACAAATTAGTACTAAACATTACCACCTTAAATTATAAACATTAAAAGGTTAAATTAATATTAAGTAATAAATAATAACACATTTAATTATAAAACTTTTGCATTATAAACAAACAATATGACATAAACATTTATACATTATTAAACCTAATGTTTAAACATTTATACATTATTAAACTTTATATTTAAACCTATTAAACCTAATATTAGCTTAATATTAATATTAAACATAAAGTTAATATTAATATTAGGTTCTATTTGGTTACTATTAATATTTACATTAGGCTTAAACAATAATACAATATTAATATTTACATTTAAACAATAGTACAATATTAATATTTACATTTAAACAATAGTACCTTACATTAATACTAAATACTAATATTAAACATTATGTTGAATAATAATACTAAACATTGGGTTGAACATTAATAATAAACATTGATAACTCAAATTAGTACTAAACATTAATACCGTAAACAATAATACATTTCATTATAAACTTTTACATTATAAACAATAATACATTGAACATTATAAAAATTATGACATAAACATTTATACATTATTAAAACTAATATTTAAACATTTATACATTATTAAAACTAATATTTAAACCTAATAAACCTAATATTTAAACCTAATGTCTATTAATAGATACACATATGTATGCATTAATATGGCTTTATATATACACATTAATAATATATATATAGTAATAATACATATGGCTTAATATATACAACTTGCTAGATACACATTAATAGATAGACATTAACATTAATATTAAACATTAAACTTATATGTTAGTATTAATAAAATATAGGTTTAAATATTAGGTTTACATATTAAGCTTCAATATCCTAAACCATATATCTCATAATTTAACATATTTTTATATTAGGTTTAAGATTGGGTTAAACATTAGGTTAACATATATGTAACTTTTTATAAAATACATAAGTGCATTGTAAACATATATAAAGTTTAACATTAGGAAAAATACATTAAGTAAGAAACATTAGGATAACCATTAAATAATAAATATTACGATAATCGGTAAACATTATCGACATTAGGACATAAACATTCATACAAATTTCTTTTCTAAATACATTTTTTCTGTATTTTGTTATATACAATTACTACTTCGAAATATTAAATATTTTGTTGTTATTGACTTTTTTTGTATTTGCTGGTTTTTCCTAATCTGTAGTACAATGGATAGTGTAATGGATCCTTCTACGTAGAGCTTTCTACTGGTTGAGATACTTCAAATGATATTTTTATGGCTTTCACTGTCTACATTATTTCGCTTCAAATCAATATCTAAGATGTGGAATGAAACTATATGCAACAATGATCTTGTTGGGAGATGGCACATGAAACACAGGAAAGAGATTGGTTTCTTCATTAAGGAATGCAATCTATATCGAGTTGAAGCTATGTGTCTGTACATTAATAACAAAGGTGTAATATCACGTCTTAGTATCCCATTCCCAAGAACATTATATACCCTTGAAGGTTCATGTGGTTGCCTTCTTCTGTTATCTATCCCTGATCCAAGTCCTATTTGTAAACAATATTTTGTATTGAACCCTTTCACCAAAGTATGCACCTTTATAGGCTCTATTGAAATTGGCGATTGGGGTTTCTTCACCATCTTCAGAAACATTGGTGAAGCAAAATATGATTGGATACACATAAAACATGCTTTTGAGAGACAGGGGTCAAAATATAGTATGTGTAGCAGTATTAACAGGACCTGGAAAGATATAGACTTATCTAATGCAGAGCCCATACCTCTTAGGGATGGCATCTTTTATAAGGGAAAGATATACTAGTTGCATGTTGAGATGTTTATATCTGATGGAAGCCCAAGAATAAAAAACAAGCTATATTCCCTTGATATAGAGAAAAATAAGTGGGTTATCCATTTTGTCCATCGTGAATTTGGTAAGGGATCTATGTGTCTTGCGATTCATCAAAATTGATTATTGTGGATTGTACATCATCATTTCACTCTTGTGTGGTCTGGTGATATAATGCTCGATTTTGAACATGGTATGTGGCCTCCTACACGGTCGAATGAATATTGGGAAGATGGTTGTGGAATGAGCTGGACACTCCTCAAAGACCTCACTACATATATAAATAAGAAGTGCAATGGATATCTTCCATTCCATACGATTGGGAACATTGTACTTATCTGCAACTTTGCCCAGATACCTTTGTTGTATTATGATTTGACAAGTCAAATGACAACACTTGTTGGAGTTGATGACTTGACAATGTCTGAACAAAATCGTATTTCCATGCCCAAAGACCATACTTGTAGTGACTTCATTCTTGATGGTGACAGAGTTTATGGAGGCAGAGCATAACCCCCAAAACAGAGTATGCGACAGAGACACAAAACAGAACATGGTATGATGAGCAGAATTTCTGAATGGAGCTCTCGGCTCTTCTACCACATTCTAGAACCCAATTGAACACCCAAAAATACATTGAATCATCTGATGCCTCTTCACCCAAGGCTCATTTACTTGTCCACCTAATTGCATTAACTCTGTGTACGGTGGTTGGTGGATATAGACAGATGGAGGGAGGAATTATCTCCAACACTCCCCCATAATTCTGACCATAATCATACTACTAACATCTAAAGCATACATGCAATGCCTTCATGGGCTTTCAACAAAAAACGTTGAAACATTAATGCCTGCTGGTCTAAGTCTCAGCTAGGCTTACATTAATTCATGTAAAAACTCAAAATTATCTTACCATTCTTGTCTGCTGCATGCTGATGCAGCGGCTTCTTTTTCTTTCGTTTGCTCTAGACTTTGAACTCAGTGTTCTTCTTCACCTTCTTCTTCATTCTCACCTTCTTCTTGCAATTATTGACAAACCTATCAAGTTCCCAAAGGGTTTCTGTATCGAAACTTTCTATATCAACCTCAATCTCATCCTCCTGCTGGCATAGTGACGGATTCCTTTTCTTAATAATCTGGACTATGTTCTCCAACTTCTCAGCGGGTAGGCTCTGTAGGCTTGCACTCAACTTCTGCTTCTCCTCATGTGTCATCTCCTGCTTATAAAGTGTAGTTTCCAGATGGTCAAGGGTTGTTGGCATGATGCTTTTTCCAAAATAAGGTGATCCTGTCACTTCGCTTGTACTTTTCCTATCTGGAAGGACCTGTTCTTTGGAAGAATCCAATGAAGCCTGTAAGTAGAAGCTCTCCTCCATGCTACCAATGCTTGTAGCACTTGAAAATCGCCTTAGGTGATTGTTCACTCCATGCTCCAGATAAGTGTTTGTATATTTAGAAGCAACATTTTTTTTCTGATGCTAGCCATGCTTCAGCACGAACTATCTTTTCAAGATCTAATCTGGCAGTTCTCTCTCGCTCTATCTCCTGCTCAAGGAGTTCTTGCCATGTGATTTGCTCCACCATTTCATGCTTATGCTGATTTCGAATTTCTTTTATTTCTTGTTCAAGTTTCTTGGCACGACCTTCCTGACTGGCTTCTTTTTCTACCGCTGCAAGATATTCTTGTCGATTTTCAGCTGCCCTCTGTCTTTCCTTCTCTAATGAGCGAGTAAGTTGTGCTTGCTCAGCCCTCTTACAGGAAACCTGAGCTTCTAAAACTTCCATTCGTGATAATGTCTGAGATAGACGTTCATTCATAGCTCTTTCTCTTTCTTCTGCAGATGTAGTTTTTGCCTCTGCTTCCGGAAGTCGTGAATTAAAGGCCCTCTCAACGCCAGACCATGCTTCAGCACGCATTGCTGCACTTTCCTGCATTGCTTCAATTTGCCACAGTAGTGGTCTTGTGGACTCAGGTACTCTCATTACTAACTCTTCATAATGCATTTCAGTTGCCTGGCAACGTTTCTGAAGATGATCAATCTCACTTCACAATTTGTCTTCACGAGAGGCTGCCTGGCGCTCTGTATTGCTAAGAGTCTCCCTTAACTCTTCAAGTGCTTGTATAAGTGCTGCCTCACGTTCTGTACGTTCACCATTTTCATATACTTCCTCATTCTCAGCATTTATCTCTGCTGCTAAATTAGTTTTACCTTCTTCCACTGCAAAAACTTCAGGTTCATTTATTCCCTTATCCTCTGCATGAACTTCATCTTTTGCAGCTACATGGCTATCTCCTTTTTCATTTTCTGCTTCAAACAAGGACATCACAATGTCCACATTCTTTAAAAACTCTTGAATGATTTCATCATCATTTGCATTTTCCTCAATTACAAGCTGATTTCTATATGCACCTACACATGCACAAACATCTAACCTGTTAGGAAAAACTTCTACCCTCATGGGCATGCTCTTCATGAGCTCTTCTTCTTCGATTTGTTCTACTGCTTCAGCTTCTTTTTCAGCCTCTACTGGTTGTCCTGCAACTTCTTGAGTTGCGGATTCATCATTTTCTGCTACTGTTATGGCAGCTTCATTTTCAACACCATCTTCATCCACTTGTGGCTCTGCACAGGGGGATTCGTTGTTCTCAAACATATCTGGCTCTGCTTGGCTGACAGAGTCCTTGACCGTTTCATACGAGCATTCAAATGCTTCTATGGATGGAGTATCTACTGCTGCAATGGCAGTTCAATCTTCGTATTCGTCCACAAGTACCTCTACACCGTGGGATTCACTAACAGCTTGGCTGTCTTCTGCTTTAACTGCAGGATTCTCAATTGCTACTTCAACAGACTGTGGCACTATTGGCTGCTTGCACATGTTACTCCCCCTTTCGCTGAAATCCTCTTCCAAGATTCTCCATGCTTCTTTGGAAGTATTTGCTGCTGCAATCTTGTGGAAAATACTTTCATCCACAGCTCGTTGGATGAGATGCGGGGCTAATTCATGCTGCTGCAATTTTTTTTCTTCAGTCAGGGCTTCAAAAGCCTCTAAATCTAGGGGATGCATACATTCATCTTGAACTAAACACCACAAATCCTCTGCTCTAAGAAAAATTCTCATCTTAATAGCCCAAAATTCATAATTTTTACCTAAAAAATGTGGGGGTACGAGGAAAACTCTGCTGCTCCAATTATCCTCAGCAACGACCTCCTTATCGGCACATTTTCTTGCACGTTCGTCATCCATCTTTTCTTCACAAAGAATCCTCTATACTTCTAACCCTGCCTCGGCTTTCACCTCTGCCCTTATATTTCTTCTTTTAATCTGCTTGAATCTCCTTTTGTAACCCATTTCTTCTCTACCTTCTTTGCAGAAAGCTTTCTACTAGATTTCGCCTGAGTCTGACCGATTTTCCATTCCACTGTTAGTACACGACCACGTCCGAACCGGGCTGAGTGCCGAGTCTTCCGTAGGCGACCAAAGAGATAGGAAACGGTTTTATTTTGTGTCTGCTTGAAGATTTGACCGCGAGATTCTAACGCGGTTGAGAGCTGATAAGGGCTGTGCAGGGCTGTAAATGTGAAAGAAGGTTTAATTGCAGGGAACGAGAATTGCAGGTGGAATTTTCTTGGAGCCCGTTACTAGGTCATGAGTATTCCTCCACGACAGCTCCAGCAACCATGTAGAGATAAGACTCGCTTCATAGCTCTGATTGGTATCATGGGTCGTGGTAGAATTCTCTAATGCCACACACAAGCCTTCACACTGCTGGATGAGAGAAAGAGCTCGCACGATGTCAAGAATTCGGTGAAGTATTTAGGAATCAACGCCAACAAATGCTGGTTTGGAGTCCGCAGGCAGGTTTGGGAGCAA
Organism: Larix kaempferi; assembly: GCA_027924585.1. Classification (NCBI taxonomy): domain Eukaryota; kingdom Viridiplantae; phylum Streptophyta; class Pinopsida; order Pinales; family Pinaceae; genus Larix; species Larix kaempferi. The sequence goes on from BSBM01001169.1 coordinate 1,257,881, forward strand.
AAGAGGGCAGACTGCCTTTGACGAACTGAGCACTAATGGGGCAGGCTTGGCAGAGGATGGAAAATTCTCACAGTGCTCAAAATAGCACAGGCCACAGAGCTATTCTTCGCTCTGATACCATGACAGAGTTTATGGAGGCAGAGCATAACCCCCAAAACAGAGTATGCGACAGAGACACAAAACAGAACAGGGTATGATGAGCAGAATTTCTGAATGGAGCTCTCGGCTCTTCTACCACATTCTAGAACCCAAATGAACACCCAAAAATACATTGAATCATCCGATGCCTCTTCACCCGAGGCTCATTTACTTGTCCACCTAATTGCATTAACTCCGTGTACGGTGGTTGGTGGATATAGACAGGTGGAGGGAGGAATTATCTCCAACAGATGGGAATTTTTTCCCACTGATCCCAGGCATTGACTCTGCATATGAAATTCCCCTTCACGGTTGATCTAAGTTTGATTTATGTGACTGTTCTTCACTTATTCAATACTTATTAATGGGAGCATATTTTTGTCTGTAATTAAATTATTGTTTACTGATCAGACAAAAAATATATGGTTACAGATTTTTTATTAATTTAATTTTGTGTAAATGATAAGATCCGTTGACATTATAACATTTAATATGTATTACAAAATTTTCATATTTAAATTGCAATATATTTACATGAACATATTGACATTACAACATTTAAAATATTTATTGTTTCCATTGATGATTTCTGTTTTTTTTTGGTGGTAGGAATTTCTGTTCTTCGATATGGATCCATTTATTTGGTCTAAGCTTCCCTTTGAAATAATAGAGATGGTATTGCAATGGATTCCTTTCTCCATCTTGGTTCAGTTTAGACTTGTTTCTAAGCATTGGGATGTTCTTCTCCGGAACCCTTCTTTTCTATCGACATGCAATCGGTTCTCATAGAATAAATTTGGATTTATGGTTCCCATGTTCAACTATGGAGAAAATCAGTTCAATGTTTCCTACCTAAGTGAAAAAGGTTGCATATCTCATATTACTCTTCCATTTATAAAATCAAGATACGAAATTGAGTACACAGTTGGATCCATGATTTTGTTTTCTTCACCGACTAGATGCTCATTTTCAAAAACATATTTTGTTGTGAATCCATTTACAAGGGAATTTAAGAAACTAGGATTTATATGGGTTGGTGATGGAGGTTTCTTCACCTTGGTGGAAAAAATAGGTTCTCAAAAATATGAATGGGTTGTTCGAAAACATATTTCTCATAGAGTTCCATCTAAGTTTTACATATGTAGCAGCCTTGACACTTGCTGGAGGAGGACAAATATTCCTTATGGTGGCGTTACACCGCCTAAGCATGCAGTGTTCTACAAAAATAAATTCTACTAGTTGTATATAGACACAGAATATGAAGAGTACCCTAAATATGGATACATTATCTATTGGTTGGATGTATTTAAAAATGATTGGGGTTTTTCATTTGTTTCGATCACTGACATACAATGTATGTCACTTGCGACATACAACAATCAACTTATCTGCATTCTCTTTAATGGTTCAACATCAGTTTGAACTATTCAAGAAGTAGAAAATTTTCAATTTGGTCAACCATGTTCTCAATGGACAGAGGACAATTTTGAGGATGATTGGGGATTCAGATGGAACCTGTTGCATCAAATTTCTATGGATATAAATAGCAAATGCTTTGGCTATCTTCCATTACAAACAGTGAATGGGGTAGTTCTTTTTGGAAAGAATGCACAACTTTCCTTCCTATTATATCATCTGACAAGTTACCTCTGTATCCCAATAAGTATTTATAATGTATCAATGCTGGATATTTTTGGCTCTCCCTTCCCATTGCTTGACAACTTCAATGATTTCATTGAAAATGGAAGTATCTTTCCACTTGTTCCGAACACAAATTCTATTGAGCAAATTCCACCATTGGGTGAAGATATCATAACTTAGGATGGTAGACCACATTCAAGTGGTCAGCTATTTTTTACATGTAATAACCATTTATACACATTTTGTTTTATGGAATAAAATATATTCTCCATTCACTATGTGCTTGCCAATATGTTTGTTCTATTCTCCCAATTTTCTCATATGCATCTATATTTTCAAAACACATTTTGAAATGTGTTTCCAATGCCTTTTAATCTATGCTTTTCTTTAACGTGTGTCTAATTGGATTTCTACAAATTAGTATGAAATACATTCATACAGTTTTATTTTATGGTCATCTTCACATTATCATATAATATTTGTTCCTCTCTTGATATGTAGAAATGTCATCTGAAGGGACAAGTAAACGTAATAGGAAACGCATTCTGTCTCCAGCGTCACGTGAAAGAGCAAATGAATGTCAGCGTTTATGGTATCATCAAAATAAAGACGCAATAAATGAACGTCGAAGGGCTCAATATCGTAGAAGTAGGGATGGTGTTACAATTGAAAATGAATTTCCCAATAGCCGTAAGTATCAGAGTTTAGCTCATATAATGCAAATAACATTTCCTATTCCTATTCTTCCACAGTCTCCTAACAACAATATTTTTCTCCGTGAAACATCTCGTGTTCTGGAAGATGATCGTTCACATAATGTAGATACAAACCATATTTCTCACTCTTCCATCGGTGCAAATGATGCATGTGAGCATGTACATGTGTTGCAAAACATGCACATTGAACATATTGATTTTCCTCATCAAATACTTCCATCTCCAGTTGTGGGTGATAGCAATATGCTTCGAGATACGAACGGTATTTTTCAAGCTTGAGATGAACATGTTGTTCTCCAGCTAACTGATTCAGCTATCCCTCATACTATTTCGTTTGGAATGACAAAGGTATTAAACACAACATCCATATTGAATATTATTGAAATGGTTGATCATTCTTAACAATTTGCTAGAAAATTGTGCCTTTCCTGATTTATCATTGCAAGCAGGGAACTATTCAATGTAATTCAGTTAATGACGGAGTGCAATCTCATCGATCAATGAATGTTCGAAGTGAACGAGGACCATCTTATTACCATCCTCCACTGCAACCTTGAGATAAAAATGTTGTTGTCCAATGAACTATATCGGTTATCCCTCATACTATTTCGCTCGGAACGACAAAGGTATTAAACACAACATCCATATTTAATATTATTGAAATACTTGATCATTCGTAATGATTTGCTAAAATTTCTTACCCTTTCTAATTTATCCTTGCAAGCAGGGAACTGTTGAATGTAATTCAGTTAATGACGGAGTGTAATCTCATCAAACAATGAATGTTCCAAGTGAACCAGGACCATCATATTACTATCCTCCACTTCAACTTGGACCCTTGAATTGGCAAGAAAATGTAAATTTTATATGAACAATATTTCATATTTTTTTTACGTTTCTACTTATTATTATGTACACTTTTAATTTTTCCATTCATGACTCTTATTGTATTGCGTTTCCAGGAGACCATACAGTGCAATCAACTTCGAGAAATTCCATCCACAAGTTTTAGAGAAATAAATTTTCGTGGTTCTGCAACCATTCCTACTATGCATGCCACTCTGCCTAGATTTCGTATGCATGGAGAAAATGAACATGTTCTCCATCGTTTTGATAGCAACATGATCGCAGTTCATAAAAAATTTTGACAAAGGATTGATGTCTTGTCTACTGTGAAAATGTGCTATGTCTGTCATGAATCTTATCCGGGAATACAAGTTAGCTGACAATCTGATGGTCCTATTTGTAAAAGGTGTAAGGGTGAACGACGTTCCCATCGTTTCTCTCATTGGAATAACATGGATCTGGGTGAACAACCTCATGTTCTAAGAGTACTTACTGAAGTAGAAGAAATGTTAATAGCACGAGTTAATCCAATATTACAAGTGACACATGCTCGTGGTGGGCAATATAAATATAGTGGCCACACTATTAGCTTTCCACAAGATATTTCAACTATTGCAAAAAGGCTTCCACGACGTGTTGAAGACCTTGATATCATAATTGTGAGGAGACATAATGCAAAAGGTAACTATTATGACTGTTATGTGAAAAAATCACGTGTGATGGATGCATTGCAGTACAAAATTGCAATGGACAAATACTATAGGGACGTTGAAACCGACATGGAATTAGTTGCTTCTCTTCCTGAAAGACCAACTGATGTGTCCGACAGGCTTCGATTTGTTGATAGTGAAATTGAAGAAATTGCCAATAATGATGAGGACATTCAAGGGTTCGACATTGTTCATTTACACTCTCATCCTTCTTCATTTGTTGTTCGAAAACCAAATGCACGAACAAAAGTTGAGGAAATAAGAGCATTTATTGAAAATGATCATTCAGGACCTCCGCAGCCATTAGACTGGCCAGATATTGGTTTGTCTCCAGTTAATGAATACAACACAGAGGGTTTATTTGACATGGCATTCCCTACTTTGTACCCAAATGGTGATGCTGACTGGTTGCATCCACGGGTTTGCGACATTTGCCTCCATGAATATTGTAACATCTCCAGCTTAAAGTTAACACCACTTTGAGTTAGTAATATAGTGTATTTAAAATAAAAATTGAACTGCAATAGCATTCATTTGGGAAAATAAGGCAGTTGCTCCTCTAGTCATCAATCATTAGGAATACATCAAGATCTAATCATAAAGATCTGGCTGTATAAACTTCATTGTAATTAATTATAAGTTACAGCTATTTCATGCATCGAAGCGAGACATAATCCTCATTTGAATGTTCCCATGATATTGAGGATCTCCATAATTTATAACGAAGGTCATTAGGGACCAAAATAGGCCATCCTTGTATCCACAAAATGTCCATTAGTTATCCATTAAGAAATGAAATTATTTTATCTACATCACAACATCTAACAAATTGTCACAATGTTATCGTTAACAAAGCTATACTAACTCACATTTGAATCCGCTTGCAATTACTCAACATTAGAGGTCAGTAGTGTTACGGAAAAACACACACATAAGATACAAAAGATACACATTACACAGAGACAAATATACGCGTGGTTCACCCATCTCTATGGGCTACGTCTACCAGAACAGTCACCTTATATATTATTTATCCAAGAGAATATTTACATCTTGCAAAACATTTGTTTGGTATCTTTGCTTTTCCCTCCCGCAAGCCTTGCTCAAAAGAGAGCATTCTCAAGACACCGAAAGTTAACAATGAATGATGACAAAGATCTGAATAAATCAGCGGAGCTCTTTCCAATACTCATCCAATCGTGAAGTACAAAAATCATTTCAACATTATTTGGGTTCTTTAACTAACCGTTCCTAGGATCTACTTATAGTGCAAATAACATAAATATAACATATATTTAAACATAATTACAGAGTGGCCTGCATTCAAATTCGGCAGGGTTCAAGCCGATTCAAAATCAGTAAACAACAAATAAGCATCCAGAAGAAAAACCACTAAATCGCTAATGCCAGAGTTAGATCCATAATGTATTAGCAGAGAACCGCCGAGTACTAAACTATTTAAGACAGAGTTTAAAACTTGAACTTCCAGTTTGACTAACCCAAGGATATGCGATCTACATACCATTCTGCATTTAGATATTTGCATACTAACCACCCAAGGAAGAGGAACATAGTCGAATGGATTATCATGATGAAATTCCAGAGGTCATCTTATAGCAATCAATAATATGAAGACAACAAAGTTGAAATCTATAAATCACATGTCCAAATAATTCATCACGTCGAGGTTACATCCGAGGTCAAAGTCCACAGTGGTATATAACTTTCATATAAATCTATGGTAGCAAAAGTACCCAGGTTGATAAAATCGAGGAATGTTCTTTATCAACAAGTATTTATAAACAACCTGTGTCTGCGATTGAATTTTCTAAGATAATCTATATCTGTCTGCCCCATTTGCTGCGTTGTAATACTGAGTACTGATATATATAAACTCTACAATACTGGAAGGACTCCTTAACTAGAATGAAATTCAATCGTAACAGAGAACCTCGTGGATCAAATTAGGGATCTATGTATCTTCGGGTTTCTAAATATTCCCAACTTGTAAATTTAAATAGTGGAACAAGGCCCTACGCCTCTTCCGGATAACTACCTGAACACTTCAGTTATTCTTCACATTAAAGTACTTGTTAGATAATCAACATAAAAATATACCTTGGAAGTATACCCGACGTTTGGTTGACAATCGTTATGAAGGAAAATCAAATAGGAAGGCTTACCCCTACGGCGATCACTGAGATAAATATTTTACAGAGTTTGAGATAATTTCCACCATATAATATTTCATTTGACAGTGAATTAAATCTGATGTTGTGTTTAGCACTCATGTTATGACCACAGAACCCAACGATCGTGTGGATCTGCACAGATTTGAATTAAATATTAAGTGAAAGACTCTGAAGGTGGAATCGGCGTGAATCTACAGACAATTTAATTAAACATCAAGTGAAAACTCTCAAATTGGGATCGGCATGAATATGCAGAGATTTAATAAAATAAGATATATACATGTAAGCATAGATCTATACCTATATGCTTGTGGTTGATAATAAAATAGACTATTCATCAACTATGGCACCATAGATCACTTACCAAAATCTTCCGCAGATATCACTTACTTAAATGCATAGGTCCAGATATGGGCTTCCGATTTCCGCCACTACCTACCCGTATTCCAATGTAGAGACTACTCCACCGTCATTGCGAGCCCAATTCTCACTGCGATCTGGATCTGAAACTTGATCTGTATGAGATGCAGCTCTACTATGAAGGAAATCAACCCACACATCAACGCTGAAAAAAAATGGAGATCCATTCTCCTTCCCCCTTTTCTGTATACCCCCTTCCTCTCTCTATATTAACACAATTGCAGAGATCTCCTTAGTCAATTCCCCAGAGATCTATTTCCAAAAACGCCGAGCATTCCTTTACTGATTGCGCCGCGATCTACATTCACCCACCCGAGATCTATTTCCATTCCCCCCCGATATCAATGTAAAAATCTCTCTAAATCAGGTGCCACCACCCACACAACTAGGTACCACCGAATGGGAAAGAGACTCCGTCAAAGATTCAACGCAACCCCCTGAGGGCAGATGGCAACTCGTCCAGTTAAAGCTCCTCCTTAAGAGACAAATGGCGTGTAAGTAAGATTAGTGTGTTGTTTTAGTGGCAGATGGCAAAGGTAGGATTTGGGTGTTCCATTTAACGAGACCACCCTCCTACGATCTCTCCTAGTGGTTCAACCCACACGACGTACTCTTCAACTAACTCTTCGATTTTTGGTTAAGAGTTAGGTCTAATTTTAACCTTCCTTTGTATTACAATTATATTATATAGATGTATAATATAATCTATATTTACGTCATGTGTTTTTTTCTTTAACTAATGTATACTTGTAGTTGCTTATAACAAATATACCAAACCTTAATCAAACAAACTGAGTTTTACCAAAGTTAAGCTTACCAAATAACTCTAATAAGTTAAGCTTCCTAAGTAATATATTTCCAATTAATAAGCTAAGCTCCTTTAGCTTTACTAATGTTCTCACCCAACCTTTCCTAGGAATAGGGTATACATCTCCTTATGTACATATATGGATATATATATATTTAATTAATCATTTTTGTATAATATACTTCACAAGGATACCTTATGAAGCTCCTCTCACGCTATTTTCCACTCATAACCTTATTTATTTGGTATTTAAATGCCATACTAGGAACTCGAGGACATCCATGGGGATTCCCCCTAAAAGCTCCCAGTATTAGTTGAACACATGGTTAACCATCCAGGATGACATCAGTTGTCGGTTCATGGCCTGCCTGTCGTGAGGCTTTCCCTTAGTGGCTCAATTTCAAATTGTTTTAGTTGAGTCACCACCATTTAGTCTCCTAGGTTTACAATGACATTTACAGCTTCAAGAAATAGCATAACATCACTTTCATGGTCCACTGGTGGGGCCTTGGCCTTGAGCTCCTCACCAAGGCCACATATATAGTTACAATAAATTTTTATATTTACGAAAGATTAGGGTATGCAAGGAGGATATCACATCCCCTCCCCCTTAAAAATAACACCGTCCTCGGTGTTCATGCCTTTTAGCAATTTTCTTCCTTGCTTGAGTTATCCTTTATTTGCTTCGTCTTCTCTATTGTGACCTTTTCCAAACTTTCCTGATTTTCGCACGTCGCTAGTGTTCATAACCTGTATTTTCGACTACAAAACCAGTTTTCGAGGAAAACGAAAAATAATAATAAAAACTTTATCATCAACTTCATAATCAAACTCAGAATCATAATTCATGAGTTCTTTACTGTACATATCACTTGCAATATATGGAATAAATCTAGCGCTCCATGATTGTATACTATTGACTAAATCAACAAACAACATTCACTTGATCCAGAAAATTCTTGTCTAACACCCGAGTGCTCACACGACAATCCTTTCGAAATTCTTGCCTAACACTTCAGTGCTCACACAGCAAGTATTTCACAGATTTCTTGCCTAACACCGCAGTGCTCACGCAGCAATACTTTCTCTCATGCATACTAAGCAGCGTCCTGCCTCCCGCATATGCATTCTCTTATAGTTTGCCTAGGTCTTTACAGCTTGCTGATTCCTTCAAGAATCCTAGCGGCTGTCAACTCCCTGATTTTCTCGGGAGTATTTTAGTGCCCTTAACGCACTTTTACATAATTCCCCTCAAGCCTTCTCGCTTGAGTCCAAGAATCTATTCCCCTCAAGCCTCCTCGCTTGAGTCTAGGAAAATCTCATGCAACTTCATCAATTATTTTGTTATATTACATTTTATAACCATACAATTTCGCTGGCCAATTTGGTCTAGTTCTTTATTCAACAATAATTAACAATAATAAAAGCTGCAATATGGATTTTTCATCCTCACCCCTTTATTGTACCATGCATAATATATTAAGCTTTTGTCCCCCGAGTTTTGGCCATCTGCCAATTCAATTGTTAGTAACACTTTCTATAACAAAATCAAATATTTGTAAATAAGAAAATCATTCATTCTTCATACTACCATATCCATACTTGATCATCTGAAGTAAATGTTAGGATTACATAATTCTTGAGCACGAAATAATATTCTTCCTATGATGACCCGTGGACATTATGATTTCTTAACCTCGAATGTTATCCTTCACCATTCAAACACACTTCCTATTTTAGTTATACAACTTCTCTTTTGTATATACTAATATTACATAGGAATAACCAATTTTCTAAAACATACTTGCATACCTTATAATGATAACCATATACCTTTGGAAAGGCGACCGCATAACTCACCTTCATCTGCCGAGGTCCAGTTTACCTCGATTACTGTCTCAAGGATCACTTCCGGTCTACCCTGCAAATTCCATGTCAGCAATGTTTCCTTAACACATAATAAATAAAAACAGTCATTCCTTGTGGCAACATAAGGACGTCAGAAGATTACCGCATCCTACTAACCTGTATTTATTTCATGTTGGTTCTAGGTTTCCAATAATCTATCCGTTTTAACAAAATAATCAATTTGAGAAAACATATAACTGTACATGAATAGCAAGTCGGCATAATTATTGAGCAAAAATAAAAGTATCACTATTACTCATTGTTTCCCACGTCTATCTTAGTAGAAATTACTGAAGTAAGAGGTATATATAAAAGGTACTCATGCATTCTTTAACGGATTTTCAAGTATCCATACATCTACACAAAGCTTTGACCACATGAAGGTATAATCCTTCTGTCAACCACTCCCAGTATCCCAACATTCCTAGTAAGGATTCCTGAAATTAGAATATGAAATCATAACATTTCATCATAAGCATTTTTTTTTTTAACTACTTTGAATACACATGTATACTTCTTGAGTAATTATAACCATCATCCTTTTGAACCTTCAAGCAAGGCTACCAGCGTGTTCCCATGTCACATATTTATACTTCATTACTATATACAATCCTATACTGCAAAGAGACAAGGGGATTCTTAACAATTATTCTCTTTTATCCCTTGAAATCTTCAGATAAGGTTACAATGACGAAGGATGCTCGTTTGTGGAAGTAGAGTTAAGCCGAAGGTCATGAAAATCATTCACAAGGATGGCAATTTCCTAGTCCTAGAAAATTTCTCACAGTAGAATGTCCATTTAAACCAAATGAAGTTAATTCCTATCCTTTCAATCTTTTACCTTGAGGATGACCCTTTGTTAATCATTCATAAAAGTTTTACAATTCTTCTAACCATCTATGGTTTGGATAGTAACATTACTTACATTAACCTTGAAGATTATATATTTATAAAATCAACTAATCATTCTTTTCTACCATGTCACATAACAATTAAGGAAGAACACAAAACTAATATTCTATATCGAAACCATCACATGTAATATTCAATATAATGTACAAACATCTTCTACACCTTCTCTCAATAACATTTAGCCAATAAGGAGAATTTCAGGAGTTACTCCTTAGTACCATTTATGCATTTTTCTAACATGATAAGGATCCCTGCACCCTACAATCTCGTGCAAATACTTAATACAATCGTCCCAACATAAATGCGTGAAATCAATAACTAGGTAATTCCTGACAATTTTCCAATCCTTCTCATAATGACCTAACCATCATTCATTCAATCCTTATGATTCAATATGTTTGCTATCCTGTCTTCTTTTGTATAGTCACCTTTCCAAGCCTAGAACTTTTCTTATCCTCATAAATATGATTCAAGCAATCAAGTACCTATGATGAATGTCTATGACTTGACTTATATATGTACTAAAGCCCTACCAAAGTCATCAATCGACCAGATATGAATGTACATCTTTCATTAGATACATAATCCTAAATATGTTTATGAACTTTTTAACATGCAAACGCTCCTATGATTCTCATTACTATCATTGCGATCAACGTATATGAAAATATTAACAAGATCACTAAGGTAATTATAGGAACATATTCCAACTATTTTAATCATTTTTAAAGAGTACTTTCTTATCCTTTAATGAAACTAATTGTAGAGCATGAGGAGATATTCATACTCTAGTATTTATAAATAGAAGATCATTCCATCTTCGGGAGGAAACATATAAATGCTCACATATAGACAATGCTTTCCCTTTAGAATGCTTCAACAAGTGAAGTATACTTACTTGCGATTTAAAAGACATCTTGTCGATTACCTCTTGCTGATTCTTTGGAACATAAATCCTTTGTTTGCGTCTTATCAATGGAGTTCCCTTGACCAGCTTATATTATCTCCTCAACTGAGCCCAACTATGCCCGAGTGTTTGCAACCTGTGCTCTGATACCATATGTAACATCTCCAGCTTAAAGTTAACACCACTTTGAGTTAGTAATATAGTGTATTTAAAATAAAAATTGAACTGCAATAGCATTCGTTTGGGAAAATAAGGCAGTTGCTCCTCTAGTCATCAATCGTTCGGAATACATCAAGATCTAATCATAAAGATTTGGCTGTATAAACTTCATTGTAATTAATTGTAAGTTACAGCTATTTCATGCATCGAAGCGAGACATAATCCTCATTTGAATGTTCCCATGATATTGAGGATCTCCATAATTTATAACGAAGGTCATTAGGGACCAAAATAGGCCATCCTTGTATCCACAAAATGTCCATTAGTTATCCATTAAGAAATGAAATTATTTTATCTACATCACAACATCTAACAAATTGTCACAATGTTATCGTTAACAAAGCTATACTAACTCACATTTGAATCCGCTTGCAATTACTCAACATTAGAGGTCAGTAGTGTTACGGAAAAACACACACATAAGATACAAAAGATACACATTACACAGAGACAAATATACGCATGGTTCACCCATCTCTATGGGCTACGTCCACCAGAACAGTCACCTTATATATTATTTATCCAAGAGAATATTTACATCTTGCAAAACATTTGTTTGCTATCTTTGCTTTTCCCTCCCGCAAGCCTTGCTCAAAAGAGAGCATTCTCAAGACACCGAAAGTTAACAATGAATGATGACAAAGATCTGAATAAATCAGCGGAGCTCTTTCCAATACTCATCCAATCATGAAGTACAAAAATCATTTCAACATTATTTGGGTTCTTTAACTAACCGTTCCTAGGATATACTTATAGTGCAGATAACATAAATATAACATATATTTAAACATAATTACAGAGTGGCCTGCATTCAAATTCGGCAGGGTTCAAGCCGATTCAAAATCAGTAAACAACAAATAAGCATCCAGAAGAAAAACCACTAAATCGCTAATGCCAGAGTTAGATCCATAATGTATTAGCAGAGAACCGCCGAGCACTAAACTATTTAAGACAGAGTTTAAAACTTGAACTTCCAGTTTGACTAACCCAAGGATCTGCGATCTACATACCATTCTGCATTTAGATATTTGCATACTAACCACCCAAGGAAGAGGAACATAGTCGAATGGATTATCATGATGAAATTCCAGAGGTCATCTTACAGCAATCAATAATATGAAGACAACAAAGTGGAAATCTATAAATCACATGTCCAAATAATTCATCACGCCGAGGTTACATCCCAGGTCAAAGTCCGCAGTGGTATATAACTTTCATAAAAATCTATGGTAGCAAAAGCGCCCAAGTTGATAAAATCGAGGAATGTTCTGTATCAACAAGTATTTATAAACAACCTGTGTCTGCGATTGAATTTTCTAAGATAATCTATATCTGTCTACCCCATTTGCTGCGTTGTAATACTGAGTACTGATATATATAAACTCTACAATACTGGAAGGACTCCTTAACTAGAATGAAATTCAATCGTAACAGAGAACCTCGTGGATCAAATTAGGGATCTATGTATCTTCGGGTTTCTAAATATTCCCAACTTGTAAATTTAAATAGTGGAACAAGGCCCTACGCCTCTTCCGGATAACTACCTGAACACTTCAGTTATTCTTCACATTAAAGTACTTGTTAGATAATCAACATAAAAATATACCTTGGAAGTATACCCGGCGTTTGGTTGACAATCGTTATGAAGGAAAATCAAATAGGAAGGCTTACCCCTACGGCGATCACTGAGATAAATATTTTACAGAGTTTGAGATAATTTCCACAATATACTATTTCATTTGACAGTGAATTAAATCTGATGTTGTGTTTAGCACTCATGTTATGACCACAGAACCCAACGATCGCGTGGATCTGCAGAGATTTGAATTAAATATTAAGTGAAAGACTCTCAAGGTGGAATCGGCGTGAATCTACAGACAATTTAATTAAACATCAAGTGAAAACTCTCAAATTGGGATCGGCATGAATATGCAGAGATTTAATAAAATAGGATATATACATGTAAGCATAGATCTATACCTATATGGTTGCGGTTGATAATAAAATAGACTATTCATCAACTATGGCACCATAGATCACTTACCAAAATCTTCCGCAGATATCACTTACTTAAATGCATAGGTCCAGATCTGGGCTTCCGATTTCCGCCACTACCTACCCGTATTCCAATGTAGAGACTACTCCACCGTCATTGCGAGCCCAATTCTCACTGCGATCTGGATCTGAAACTTGATCTGTATGAGATGCAGCTCAACTATGAAGGCAATCAACCCACACATCAACGCTGAAAAAAAATGGAGATCCATTCTCCTTCCCCCTTTTCTGTATACCCCCTTCCTCTCTCTATATTAACACAATTGCAGAGATCTCCTTAGTCAATTCCCCAGAGATCTATTTCCAAAAACGCCGAGCATTCCTTTACTGATTGCGCCGCGATCTACATTCACCCACCCGAGATCTATTTCCATTCCCCCCCGATGTCAATGTAAAAATCTCTCTAAATCAGGTGCCACCACCCACACAACTCGGTACCACCGAATGGGAAAGAGCCTCCGTCAAAGATTCAACGCAACCCCCTGAGGGCAGATGGCAACTCGTCCAGTTAAAGCTCCTCCTTAAGAGACAAATGGCGTGTAAGTAAGATTAGTGTGTTGTTTTAGTGGTAGATGGCAAAGGTAGGATTTGGGTGTTCCATTTAACGAGACCACCCTCCTACGATCTCTCCTAGTGGTTCAACCCACACGACGTACTCTTCAACTAACTCTTCGATTTTTGGTTAAGAGTTAGGTCTAATTTTAACCTTCCTTTGTATTACAATTATATTATATAGATGTATAATATAATCTATATTTACGTCATGTGTTTTTTTTCTTTAACTAATGTATACTTGTAGTTGCTTATAACAAATATACCAAACCTTAATCAAACAAACTGAGTTTTACCAAAGTTAAGCTTACCAAATAACTCTAATAAGTTAAGCTTCCTAAGTAATATATTTCCAATTAATAAGCTAAGCTCCTTTAGCTTTACTAATGTTCTCACCCAACCTTTCCTAGGAATAGGGTATACATCTCCTTATGTACATATATGGATATATATATATTTAATTAATCATTTTTGTATAATATACTTCACAAGGATACCTTATGAAGCTCCTCTCAGGCTATTTTCCACTCATAACCTTATTTATTTGGTATTTAAATGCCATACTAGGAACTCGAGGACATCCATGGGGATTCCCCCTAAAAGCTCCCAGTATTAGTTGAACACATGGTTAACCATCCAGGATGACATCAGTTGTCGGTTCATGGCCTACCTGTCGTGAGGCTTTCCCTTAGTGGCTCAATTTCAAATTGTTTTAGTTGAGTCACCACCATTTAGTCTCCTAGGTTCACAATGACATTTACAGCTTCAAGAAATAGCATATCATCACTTTCATGGTCCACTGGTGGGGCCTTGCCCTTGAGCTCCTCACCAGGGCCACATATATAGTTACAATAAATTTTTATATTTACGAAAGATTAGGGTATGCAAGGAGGATATCACAAATATGCATTGCATCTACTGAGATACTTTGATCAAAGATTTGGAAGCCATCCACGCTTATGTTATTTCTTGCTAAACATGATTATGCATCATCGTAGCCAAGCAACTGCTGCAGTATTTGTACATAAGAGTATAGATGACAATGTACCTATAACAATTCATGACTTGCGTAAAAAACTAAATGATTTGCCAAACAATAAGTTGGCTGAGCATCTCATGCGTTTTGGTTCTACCCTCAGAGGTACAAGGTCGTATTGGACAAAGTGTCGTTCTGAACTCACTGATATGATCACTCAGTTGGGTTGTCCAACATTATTTTTTACTTTGAGTGCAGCTGACACAAAGTGGCCTAGCTTACATAATTTGATGCCAAGAAACACACACTGCTTCCTTAAATGAACACCATAGAAGAATTCAAAATGTTATCCAATACCCCCATATTGTGGCAATGTTTATGCACCAAAGGTTTACTATCTTTTGTGAAGAAGTCATCCAAAAACATATTGGAGCAAAAGATTTCTGGTACAGGTCTGTTTTGTTACTTTTATCTTATATAAATCGACTTGAAATTAAATGCACCATTTCAAATATATTTACTTTATATTTTCTTTGTTTAGGTATGAATGGCAGCATAGAGGCTCGGCCCACGTGCATGGTTTCCTATGGATGGAAGGGGCACCTAACATGGATTTGTTAGATTGGTCGAACCCGTCTGCTGTGGATGATGTGAAGATTTTCTTCGATAGATATGTAACTGCATGGAATCCACGTGATGCTCACCGAAGGAACATATTCATTCCTCGAAGCATAAATGATGATCCTTGCTTGTTGAACACGAGACAAATTCTCTCTTCCAATCATTCAGATGATTACGAGCACTTATTGAATCGTGTCCAACGACATACAAAGTGCAGTTTAGATTCTTATTTGAGAAAAAAAGGGTCTATACTCACCTGTCGCTACAATGCCCCATGGGAGGTTCGCAATGAATCTAGATTATTCATAGATGAGAAAGGTCGAAAAAAATATGAGCCTGCACATAATGATGATAGGGCTAATGTTCATAATGTTGATCTTCTTGAAGTGTGGCATGCTAATGTTGATTGTCAACCTGTGCTTTGTACACATGCTATAACGAACTATATTGGTAAATATGCTTCAAAGTCAGAAAAGAGGTCTGAAAGTTATCAAGACATGTTGACAAGAATTACAGATTCATCTGTCTATGAAGATCTATCTTTGTGTGCATACAAAAGATTCCTTGCTGAGACGATTGTTGAGCATGACATTGGAGCTCAAGAAACATGCCATATGTTGCTAAAGCTACCTCTTGTGATTTGTAGTCGAAAGTTTTTTTCCTTACCTGTTGGTAAGAAGGTATTCCAGAAAATTTCTACAGATGGTCTTCAGTGTTCATCTCAGAACACATTTGTTCATATATATCAAGAACGACCAAATTTTCTTGAACATTTGTCAATGATAGAAACAACAAGATCTTGGTCCTTTGATGCCCAACGTAAGAATGATCAGTGGAAACCTAGGGATGTGCATGCCATTGTTCGAGTTTGGACAAGATTTTACTCTACTCCCAGTGAGGATTCAGATGAGTTTGAAACATTCTGCTTCATTGAGTTACTTTTGTACAAGCCATTCCGTAACATCTCCACAGATATAGGTGCTTCAACTGAAATGGTCATTGAAAATTGGAGGAATTTTCGATATCGAGCATGGCATGTTAATCGGCACCCTTTTCCATCTGATTATGTTGAAGAAGAAGAAGAGGATTCCCATGGGAAAAGCAGTCAATGATGATGATGAATTTGAAGAATGGCAGATTTTATCTCGATTGGTTCCTTCAAACAATGTCGAGGCTTTTGACCTTCAAACTATTGGCAGCAGGGACTTTGATTTGTCTTTTAATTGGGAGGAAATAACAACTTCAAATCCTATTGCAGAAGAGGTTGTGGCATTTATAAGGAATGCTCAATCAAGGGGTATTGTTGGTGACCATTATGATAATACATTTTCCTCTCCCTCTTCCCTCTCAGCAAAACAAAGACTTGCTTTTGACATAATTTTACGGCATTCAGTTGAATATGGAAATTGTGAACCTCTCCAAATGATTATTCAAGGAACTGCTGGCATTGGAAAGTCTTACCTTATTCATTGTATTTCTCATGCTCTTTCTGCTTCAACATCTACTAGAAAAAGTCCATTGCTTTTGCTTGCTCCAACAGGAGTAGCTGCTTTTAATATTCATGCAAAGACAATACACTCAGATTTAAGAATCCCTATCAAAGATATGAAAGCACTGCAAGGCCAATCTCTAGCAATATTTCAAGAAGAAATGAGGGATATTCGTTATGTTTTGATTGATGAATCGAGCTTCATAGGATCAAGGTTTATCATGCAGATAGATTATCGATTGCGAGAAGCATTTCCTGAGAATAAATCTATTCCTTTTGGTGGCAGATCGATCATTCTTGTTGGTGACATTTGTCAATTGCCTCTTGTCAAAGATAAGCCTTTGTATGCAGGTAATACAGTGTGGAAAGTTTTGTGGAAAAGATTCAATATTGTTGTCACTTTGGATACAGTATTTCGATAGAAAGGTGATGATCCTAGACAAACATCTTTCGGAGACTGTTAACTAACATAAGAAATGCAGAACCGCTTGTTGATGATTGGGATCTTCTTATGTCGCGGGCTGATTCCAAGTTAGATTGAACAGAAAGGAGTTTATTTGATTCATAAATTCATTTGTTTGCAACAAATAATTTGGTCACCCTACATAATAGGATCATGTTGCAATCTTTAAATTGTCCAATTGCACGATGTGTTGCTGAGCATACAAGGCGCAAGGAAATTGATGTTGCTGACGATGATCAACTAGACCGTGAAGTCCTCTTATGCCCAGGTCAGCATGTCATGTTGACATGTAACTTGTGGGTTGAAGCTGGATTAGTGAATGGTGCACTAGGTTGCATTTCAAAACATTTTCTATATGCCTAGCACAAAACCTCCTCTCCTTCCAATGTACACTACTGTTCTCTTTCGATAAGTACATTGGTGCTCCATTTGATATAAATAATCCAAAAGTTGTACCAATAGCACCTGTTATTAGAGGAAATCATAAGCAAATTCCACTGAAGATGGCATGGGCCCTTACTATTCACAAATCATAGGGTTTGACTTTAGAACGAGCCACAATTGATATTGGGAGCATAGAGAGGCAAGGCCTGACCTTCACAGCCATATCAAGAGTTAGATCAATAGATGGCTTGCGCATATCACTACCTTTCTCTTTTGAGCGTTATTTGAAGATGAAAAATGGTTGCATTTGTAACGATAAGGAAGAAAGAAGAGCAGCGCTTGAACTCATTGTCATTGTAACATCCTTTAAATAAATTTTCATTCATCGTTTCATGTTACTATTCCTATTTTTATCTTTTCATATCTTTTGTAATACCTTTGTTTCCTCTGTTTTTTCCCAACTGTTACTTTAATGAAATGTACATCGTATTTCATATTCAATGTTTTTTTACATATCTTCATTTTGCACATTATTGATGGCAGATCCTCTAAAATTATATTTACATATCTGTATTGTTGTATTTGCTTATTTGTAGGTTATGAAACTTGGATGATTCATTCATATTAAACATGTTGAATGTTTACATATCTGTATTGTTGCATTTGCTTATTTGTAGGTTATGAAACTTGATGATTCTTTCATATTAAACATGTTGAATGCTTGTTTGTAGACATTTTTTACTTTGTTAAATATACTAAAACCCAAAAAAATATGTTTACCTGTATAGTTATGGAAAATGCATATGTTTCGAAATTTTCCTCTACTTTAGATGAAATAAAGCAGCAGCAAAGCTTCATCATGTACTTTAAAAACAAGATCAGTAGGAAAAATGGATTTGAATGCCATCTATTTGATGATCTCCTTCTCTTCTTATCAAAGATGAAGGAAATACTTGAAAATTTCCTACATCTTTGTCAAAGAGAGGTTGTTCGAAAGATTCGTAGAGAATGGTTGCAACGACAAAGGGGTCGTTCTGTTAGCATTGATGTTAACTCGTGTTGCATTTGTCATAGATCAGGTTGTGATTTTGATTATCGTGAAAGATTTAGAAGATACAGGTATGTTTACATTTATTTCTTCTATTATCGTTAATGATTACTTTATCCATTTTCAGTTCATTATAAAAAGTACAGTTAATGAATAATATTTTCATACTACATTGGTTTCTTCATGCAAAGTCATTGAAATGGATTTTCATCTAAATTTTGTTGGGCTTCTGATGAGATAAGGGAACACATGCAATTTATTCAATATTTACATAATTGTGTCGCAGACGTGATTGCATCTAGATGTCACCTTTTCAATTATACACTTCATTTCTTTTCTACGCTCAGGGCATCACTTTTCCAAATTGAACATATTTGTCGACACCATGGGGTTAATGTTAATTGGTTTTGTATATGTCATGGATGTTGCAATTAAATATGTCTCAGAGTTTTTGTGTATATCAATTTTGACAGTGATGATGTTATATTTGAAATAAGGATGTTAACTTGTTCCAAAGTCTGAATTTTAATTTAAAGTTTTAACTTCTCTTCTTAGACATGTTTTATAATTCCAAATAACGAATTTTTTAATAGAGTTTGTAATAGTTATTTGTTGGTTGATGTGGCATTTCCTCAGTACAGCTTTGTCATACTTGAAATATGGTGATGTTAAATTCAATGTTGAATTCAATGCAATATTAAATTTTGCATTTTATCTTTAATTTAAAAATATTCAATTTCAATAACGCAGAAAATAAATAATTTTTTTTTTAATACTTTTAGTAATTTATGCATAATATATTTTTTAATATATTTTAAATAAGGTCTATCATAAAATAAAATCAAAAGTAAATTGGTTTTACTGCATTCATTCTTTACTTTAAAATTGCCCCAATGACACAAGACAATAATATTTAAGTTCTCCATATACATTAGCAACTATTTGATACTACTATTTCACCATTCATTATGTTATATGTACCTTAAAATTTTCAATTTCAATAATGCAGAAAATAAATATTGTATTTCTTTAAAATAATTTTACTAATTTATACATAATACATTTTTAAATATATTTTAAATAAGGCATATTATAAAATACACTAAAAAGAAAATTGGTTTGATTGTATTCATTCTTTACATTAAAATATTCTCAATGACACTATCAAACTCAAACAAAATCGGCAATATTATGATTGGAATGTAATAATGGTATTACATGACATTAAAATTATTAAATTCTAATTATATATTATTACTTATTAAAATACTAATTATATATTATTATAAATATTGATTATTAAAATACTAATTATTATT